>WEIU01013405.1:143670-166183 GCA_013389925.1 Aegithalos caudatus
AAAGAAAATAACCCCACCCCTTTCTTCTTTTTTTTTTCTTTTTTTTTTTTTTTTTTTTTTTTTTTTTTCCCTTCCAAGAGGAATGCAGTCCCAGCAGTCCCAGCCTGATTAGTCTGCTTAACTGGAAGAGGGAACTGTTGTGTGCATTAGTACCTGTAGTCACACTGCTGAGATCTCATCTTGACACTGGTGCCACAAATGTGATGTTTACAGGCTACAGGTGCTGCTGATACTCAGTGCTTTTGGGAACTTGTTCTGATTTTTTTTTCCAGGAACTGGGAGATCTTTCTGAGACACAAAGAAATACTGGGACCTGCACTTATGGCAAGAGGGTGATGCACTCCCCTACCACTTTCTTCTGTCCAAGCTGTCATTCCAGAGCTAGCAATGGGGAAGCCTGAGAGTTTTTCATAGGATGTTTGGCTGTGAGACAGCTCTCAAGATTTTACTGTAGTTCTTAATACTCCTGAAGTACATATAGACTTTATATAGGGCTTAAGCAAGACTTGGGGTTTTAATGAAAAACTCCAACACAAACTGAAGTATTTTGCATCCAAGTAATAATAATTTAAAAACCCTACATGTTTGAAATGTATTACAAAGAATAGGACAGGCCAGGTCATCTTGGACCTGTTCTGTAGGATCTTATAATTTTCCCACAACTTTCAGTAGGGTGTTGATATCCAGAAAGTCCATTAAGAGACAACATAGGGGTAGCCTACTTTTTGAATTCCAGAAGCACAGCACAGAGAAAAAGTCCTCCCAAAGACTTCTGAAGTTTCCTGGAGAATGACAGCCAGTTTTGTCATTCCCACCACTGGCTGGGAATCACTTCATCTATTAACGTTGCTGACATGTAATACCATAATATCCAGCTTCCATTTCAGGAAAAAAACCCCATTATTACTGAATTTGGGTACAAAGAGCAGTTTCATTTCTGAAAGCTGAAGCCCACCCATCCCACTGGTGGTCTTTAATATTACCTTCCTCGCTGGTAATCACACCACGTTCTCTCTCAAACCTTTTACTTCACAAAGTTAGATTTTAAGTCTTCCTAGGAAGCTGCAGTGGCTACTTTGTGTTTTCTGTTATATTTGCACAAATCTGTAGTAACACACTTAAAATATCTTGGCCCTAAAGATGCAATTAAGTAAATGTATCATATTGTTCAACGACAAGAACTCTATATAAATAAAACCCCTTGACATAATACTACTCATTGCCAATCCACATCCAACCAGTCTTTATTCTGTAGATAAGTTTTCAACAAACTCCTGTTGCAAAGTTTCTTTTGAACTTACACCCTAAATATCCTTCACTTCAGACTGCATGGACCTTATTCTAGCAGCTTTGTTCAACACAAGATGCAGACACACCATATGTCTTTTTGAAATGACAGGAAATCTGAACAACTCCTCTAATTGCTGAGCACTTATGTCTACTCTTTATCCGAACCGGAACACTTTCAATTAAAAAAAACCTTGTTTTTCTTTCAGGAAAATGGTTTATTTTCTGCTCTTCTATTATCTTATGTTCAGTTGTTTCCCTTTAATTTCCTTTTACACCTGGAATTAGTTTCCATCAGCCTTGCCTTTACTATGTGAATTACCAATTTAAACTTTTCCTAACTTCACAAAGGTCTGCTTTCCAATGAAAGACATGCTGCAGTCTAAACGCAGTCTCGCCAAATGAGGATGATTACCTATCTGGTGGAGAACAGTTCCCACTGGATGTATGCATTTGCAGTGGCAGTGAGTTGGCATAGTGGTTTTATGAGCCGTGAAGAGCCTGTCAGTACCTTTCCTCTGCATGCTAAGCAGCACTCACATGTTCCAAACCCCTGCCAATTATTCCTGCTCCCCAGGTGTGCAGCACTTTTCCCTGTGTCCATGAATGGAGTTTCTAATCTCTTAACCTTGCCTGTTTCAGCACAGGTACCACACCATAGTACAGGCTCTGCTCTCAGCTACAATCTCTCTATCGAAGGCTATTTCTCTTGTTGGCACAGAAGTGCAGAGAATAGTTTTGGAAGTCTAATCCCTCTAGGACCCTGCTTTTGACTCATCCCCATTTTGACGTAAAACATAAATTATTCATGCTCATTGCAATCTGAAAGCCACTTTTTTAACCTCTGCAAACTACACTGCACTGAATGCATCACTCTAAACATGTCTTTATTGATATGAATTCTCTCAAAACACCAAGTATTTTCTGTATCATAAGATAGTACATAAGATTTTCACTTGCAACAAAAGCACTTTATTGGGTTATGTCACCAATAGCTGTATAATCTCTTCCTATAAACTCTGCAACTATAGAAAATAAGGATTTATAGCTTTCTTTGTTTTGTGTATCCTTTACTGCTCTTATTACTCACCATGTTTTCCATCTCTTATGCATTTATTTCATATAGATTCAAGGCTACATCAAATAAGCAGTACTGTAGCTCATCACTGTCACGTGCCCAGACACTGGAGCAGATATCTCAGGTCTATCCTGGGCATCACACACAGTATCTGGAGACTCAGCAGCTTCACAATAGGACTCGGAACAGTCACTACAAGTGGAATACATCCAAAAACCAACCAAGAGAAAAACAGGGCCACCAAAAGCAGAAGAGATCTCATGCTGTTCTTGGGGCTACAGTTCCATAGGTACCAGGAATTGCTCCAGTAAAAAAAAAAAAAAAAAAAAAGCTTTAAAGGAAGGGATATTTTACCCTTCCTAATTGACAAGCAGTGAGGAGATGCACAGTTTGTGCTTTTAAGAAGAGGAAGTAAGATGAGATGCAAGGACTTTTCTGTTAGAGCAGGCAGAGAACTTACTTGGGAGAAAGAAGAATCATGGGGTCACTTTCATCATCCCCTTGAAAAGGCTTAAGGCCATATGTCTGATTTCCCTGGGGAACACTACTACATTTCATACCATGCTGGATGAAGGTGCACATATATATATGGCTAAAACTGTTATTTTGAAGAATTCAAGACCTACTGGGTTTGAAAGAAAGCATTAGTGATAGTTAGGGCACTGATCTGTCAGCACAAACACCCTTCTCCCAACACTGTTCCTGGGCTTTACTGTGGGTTTTTTACTGCTTCACTTATGTATTGAAAGAAACTACTGTTAGCAACAGTGATTTGTTGAGAGTCTGATCCTGTATATTCTGTACAAAGGAGAATAAAGATAAATGAAGACACTGCTTCTAACAGTCCCTTTTTTTTTTTTTTTTTTTCTACTTCTGGTAGGGGATCTTCTGTTTGAAGCGCAAGGGGAGAGATGAGAGAGGTGTGGTGCTGTCTCCTATATCCCTTCCCCAGAAAGCAAAAGCAGGAAGGTATGGATGGGTAGATGGAGCCCTGTAAGCAAAGCTTGCCAGGCATCCAGGGAGAGGGATCCACATTTCAGCCTCTGAAGGACTGCCATAAAAAGCTCATGTTCTGGTGTAAATGTCAGCTACAAGCAGAATTTCCCATCTAGGGCATTGACTCCAAGGTAATCACACTGTCATACTAAAGGCTCACATGGCAGAGAACATCAGAAAAATATTATTCTTCAAACCTCCTTTAAAGGTATTTTGCCAAGAAGGAGATTAAATCTTACAGCACCAGAAAATTCAGAGGAGAAAGCTGAGCACAAGTCATACCAACAGAACTACTGCAATTCAAGGCTTTAACATTATGTAAAACAAATGAAATGCTATGAGGCAAAACACTTGCAGTGGGGTGGGGTTTGTGATTCTCACCTTGTAAGTGGGCATCAACCACTGGAACATCAGTAACTCCTCCAATACATGAGCTGCTTTGGGCTGGGATAGAGTAAATTTTCTCCATAGAAGCTCATATGGAGGTAGGTTTTAGATTTGTTATCAATACTGAGAACAATGCTGATAACACAGGGATGCTTTTGATGCTGCTGAGCAAGGCTTGTACAGTGTCAAGGCCTTTTCTGTCCTCCCATGGTTGCAGCAGCAAGGAGGCTGGGGATACACAGGGCACTGGAAGGGGACACAACAGGGACAGCCAACCCTGACTGACTCAAGAGGCATTCCAGACCATACAGTGTCATGCTCAGCATATAAATCTGGGGGAAGAAGAAGGGAGGGGGAGATGTTTGGAGTGATGGCATTTGTCTTCCCAGGTCATTGTGATAGGGCTCACTTTTCTGGAGATGGCTGAACATCTTTCCTGTCCGTGGGAGGTAGCAAAGGAATTCTTTATTCTGCTTTGCTTGTGCATGCAGCTTCTGCTTTACCTATTTAACTGTCTTGATCTCAAATCCCAAGCTTTCACACTCTTCCTCTTCTCTCTCCCCCATCCTGCTGGCTGGGGGAGAGTGAGCGAGCTGGGGCTTAGTTGCTGACTGGGGTGAAACCATGACACACATGGACTGGACTAGGCACCATGCCTCAGGAGTCCTAGATGGATCCCTGCAGACACTTGGGTTGTTAAGCAATCTGATTTGTCCTTCAGTCATACCCAAACTTATCAACTAGAGTTGTCTTATCCATCACAGCTCAAGTTCTTCCTGAAAGCTGAAGTTAAGGACAACAGAGAAGCTGCCTCCCTTCCAGCAAATCTTTAACCCTTTCAACAAGAGAAACAGAACTGAAGCCCAGGTACCTTCAACTCCTAAATATGTCTTGATGAAGAAACAGCACATAACATTTTTTCCTCTGCTTGTTTCAACTTGTTAGTTATTGAAACTGTCTTCTTGAAGGAGCTGGTAATGATTACATTTTCATGGTTGGATTTTTCTCTTAAACCAGCCTAAATTACAAATTCTACTCTGCTGCAAAACACAAAGCAATCCAAGAAAAGGATCAAGTCCACAAAAACCTATGGGTTTGTTGCTCACATTTTGCTAGGCTTCTCTTAGTGGGTGACAATTTTCCTAATTGCCATGTGGACAGAGGAAGACACAGTTGTTCACATAGCAGAGCACCTTGGCTCTACCAGTCCTCACTGGGATTCAGGGAAGTTCTCCACGCTTCTAAAAATAAACCACTAATACAAAAGGCTAGGTGTTTATTTTGAGAAATCCCAGAAAAAATATTTGAATACTTCTAAATTTCTTAGGGGATTGCTGATGGACTAAACAATTTGTGACCTTTTCCTTTTTTTAGAAACCAGAGATTTCTGAAGTAGGAATATCCAATTTTAACTTTATTTTACTAAAAATGTGTGCTTTAGAAGGCATATCTTTATATTTTTCAGAAATCTGAGAGAGGTGTGTCCTCTTAATAAAGTAATCCTATTCAGAAAATGGCATTGCAAACATTAAACTTCCTACATAAAATGGTACCACCTCACCACTATCATCATAAAGATAAAAAAATGAGTTTTTAATTACTGTAATGGCTGAGAGAAGAGGACAAAAGTACCTCATTTAAGAGCTAGAAAGTTCAAACCATTCCCTTGTAAACTCTGTATTCCTTCCCTTAGGAAAAAGAAACTCTGTTTCTTTTCTTCAAAGAAGTTAATAGGAAGTTGGCCAAGAGGAAAGGAGTAATTATACCAAATGGTACATTGATAATGAGCCTACATATGAGTTAAAAAACCTCCCTCAGTAACAGCGTAGCAGAAAAAAATATGTTTCATTGGACTCTGAAAGGAGACAGTCTGTATCCATGTTCTGGAATTTATAATAAGTACTAAATATTTTTGCTTTGAGTACCAAAGCGCACCAGTACCTATGGTCTTTGCTGATTGTCATTATAATCAGAACTTTTTTGTTTATTCAAAGGATTGTTTAGACCCTCAGCTGTGGTGCAATATCTGTTTAGGGCCTTGTAGTAGAGGCTTGAGTTTCAAAGATATATTCAAAGGGACAAAAACATCCACAATTCCTTTAAGGTCATGAATAAAGCATGGCAAGTTGCTGGCTAAAACACACTGAGTATTTCTGTGTGTTTTTCATAGCTATGATTTCACTCTTTTCCACTAAAGCATTAACTTCTAGGGTGTCTCATGGCTGCTGAGCTCTGCAGAATATTGCTCTTGCTGAATAGATTTATAGGAAAATCTCTGGTTTCTAAAAATCTGCTGCTGCCCTGAAAAAAAAAGATGCTGCCCTTCAGGTAATCAAATTGGTATATCTACCTAAGAATTGTTACAGTCAAAGGAAGGACCTATACAAGTAGCTTCAAGCTCATGAATTATTCCAAGTCCAGGAATCAGAAATAGCTCAGAAAATTACAATGGGTTTAGATCAGAGCTAAGGAAAAAGATATTACAGGGAACCAAGAAAACATGATCACAGAAAAAAACTGAAATTCTTTCAGATGCTTTATGCTCTGAAATAATGCTAGCAGAAAGAAATGAATGAAATCCTGATTGTAGCACAGTGAGTGGCAAAGGTCACAGGGAGCCAAGTTACCTTACCCAAACCAGCTAGTGACTGGCCAAAGCTTCTAAAGGGGTGTTACAGAATGCTAAAATTTACCTTAAAGGAATTGGCAGAGAAGACACTAGGACATGGTGTGTGATTGAGTGCTTTCCACTGTATTGATGGGAGCGATGGGAATGATGCCTTTCTGTGGTGTTTGAGAGAGGAACCAGCAGCATTTGTGAGCTGCAAATGCAAGCAGAGCATTCAGCAGTGCACAGGGATGTGCCTATTCAGAATCACTTGGCCGTGAAATTGGCAGCAAAGTTCATTTTCACCATCATGAAGGTAACTGTGATAGGCATCTGCAAAATGTTTCATTTCAATCCAGAACAAGGATGAAATTCAACCAAACCCTGACTTTTCTTACAATTAAAACAAAGGGATCTCTTTTCACCCCTTCACTGCTGGTACTGGACAAAGCAACAAATTGACGAAATCTGTTTTGCCTGCATGCTGAAAGTTTTCTTTCAAAATCATCAAGATTCTGTTACCAAGCAGATGATAAAAACAAAACCCCCAAACCACCAGACCAAAACAACAAACCACAACAACTACAACATAAGCCTTTCTGAGAATTTCTTGGCAATATAAACTTCCTCTTTCTATATAACCTATGGGGAACCAGTTCTCAATTTTAAGTACTATTCTTTTTTAGGAGAACTATCTACACGACATTCTACAAGTATCACAAATCCCTTTCTGTCAGGTCAAATGTCATATGCTCTTCCAACTAAGCTGGAGTATTTTTCCCACAAACCTAATGTTCAAAAATCTCTTTAGTTAAACAGCATTTTTGCTCAAATTCACAAGTCAGAGAATGCCTTGAACCATGACATCTGGCTGAGTATACCAAGTTTTAGAAAGCATTTAGTTAAAAAGGGAGGAAACAAGAAACAAAACAGGTATGTGACTGCAGGTGCTAACATACAAACATATAAAAATGGAACCTGGTCTACATGCAATAATAATGCAGAAATCTGAACTAAATCAATCATAGCAAGATAAGAACACTGCTTAGTAAGCACAGGGAACAGATGCACTAGCTCAGAGCAGCTGAATTCTACATGTAATGCCCATCTTTATAAGAGGGCATTTGTATTTCTTAAAAAATTATTGTATTTTTAAAAAAATTATTTATCTCACTGGGCCAAATGGTGAAAGAAAGCTGACAAAATGAAAAACAAATGAAAACAGTCCCAAAGCAAAGTATCACCAAAAATTGTCCTTCTTAGCCTCTATGCAATGCCAGCAAACGTATTAATGAACTGATGCCTGTCTTGCTGTTTAGTGAACTGGCTGTTCTGCCAACTTGAGATGAATAAGAGAAAGAAGCATCAGTTCACTGGAACTACATGATCTCTATTTTCTTTTAGGCTCATGGATTTCTATGCTCAGCACGAGCATGCTGAGTTCACAAGGAAAATGGCATTTGACTCAGATAACTAAAACACAAAGAAAACCAAATGCACATTAGTAACTAGAGTCAAATAATGCAGGGAAAATGCTGTCCTTACTTAAATGAGACACACAAGAAAGAAAGAAGGAAACACCTCCCAAGTTCTAGCTTGCTAATGCATGTGACTTAGGGGGTGGGTTTTGAAGGAGAGGAAGCTACACAGCTGAACCTCATGAGTCCCTCCTTTCTTTACCATTTAGGTATCATTTCTAATTCTCTTTGATGGCTGCTAGAGGGGCCCAAGTATGGCAGCTACAGAGAGCAGACAGTCAGAAACTGCTCTTCTCTATTCAGATGCTGGAACAGGCAGCACATTCTCTCGTAAGTGCCAAAGCAGATTGCTGGACGACAACTTCTCACTCTCATGACTATAAACCCTCAGACAATTTATTTGGGGCTGTGAATATTAATGAAAGCTTTACTCATCTCACTCTTCTACTTCTCAACACGGCGCAATTCAGATTCGAACAGGTCACACAGGTCTCTGCACCTGGCTTTCCCTTCAGGGTGAACCCAAATTTCAAAACTATTCATCCAATAAAACCAGTGTGCTAGCATAAGGAATCCTGTTTTGCTGGTGTATGGGAGGAGAGTGATGAGGTCTTCCAAATTCTGGTTTAACTTCTGGTTCAAATAGGTTCCACCATCCATCCATCCATGCATCCCTCCATGCATGCATGCATCCATCCATCCATCCACTGATGTCTGTGCACCTACACTGCTGACTGTTCAGTCTCTGCATCTGAATTTTTATCAGTGTTGACATTTTAAGCAGCTTGGAAAGTAAAATAGGAAAGATAAGATTCTTTAAAGCACTACAGCAGCATGACACACATACTCTTTATACAAGTTCAATTTCAGATGATACAGAAGAAATAACATTTCTATTTATTTTATTTATTTACTTACTTTACCAAAAGTAAGTTTGATAGAGTCTCCCTGTTAAAAATAACATTGGAGCTGCACACATACAGTTTCAGATAGTATCAGAATATTGGAAATGTCAAAGTAACTGCACCCAATGCATGGGGTAAAGAGAGATAAATCTGGTGCCGTAATCCTTATGACATGGATTACTGACATTAGGGACCACATCTATAGTTCATATGGATGAGAATATATGGATCATCAATACTTTGGAGAAACTTGCTAATACATAGACTGTGGATGTAATAGACCAGAGTGACATTTCCAGGCCTGGGTCATTTGTCAGAATGGAGTTAATGAGTATTCTAATTATTTATCCTAAGATCTCCAATGCATTCAAGTCTGATTATCAATATTTCCATCTGTTTATTCTTGAATCTGTATTAAAAGGATAACTACCACCAAGATAACACTACTTGTGTTGTAGCTGAACATCTCTTAGCATACAACTGAAGATAAAAAATAGTTATCAAAGTTTTTAACAAAACTTAGACTCCTGTTTCTTGCCATGACATAATAGTATTTCCATCATTACACTTTTGTGCTTCCGGAAGATTTAAAATACCAGTAGTCTCTGTATTTTTTCAAACAGATAATCAACTCATCTTAGGAGGTAAGGTGAAATTAAAATAATTCTCTGCTACCTAAATTTCTCAAGATAAATGAAACAATTGGATCCATTTTATTCCCTGCAGTTCTATTGCACAAAGCCATTAGACTAATGGCCTGAAAGATGTCATGCAAAAGATGACAGAGGGCAAGATCCTTCTCCTAAGTAGTGACAAGGGAGGGTGTCTACTGAACCGCTGCTCTAAACCTGTCATCCTAGCCTTGGGCTGCACAGCTCAGGGCAGAAGGAAGGAAAGGGAAGATTTGAAGTACACCTTACATCCTTTTCAAAATGACCTAATCAATATATACACTGGTCTCTCCCTGCACAAGAGGCTGTACATCCTAAATTGCAACCCCTGGGATTCAGAGATTCAGTAAGTCCTGGAGACTGAACACTTCTCCTGGTTAGGGGCAAAGAAATAGGCACAGTAATAAGTGACATCAACCAAGTGACATCAACCAAGGCCTTGGAGCCTTGCAGGTCTCTTGCCCCAGTTTATGTCCTGACTAGCACACTACAAATCATAAATATGCAGACATCTGCCCTCCTCTTCTCTTTGGACATTTTGGACACAATTTTATTTTGGGGGAAGTGGGGCAGGGGGGGCTGGCACGTTGCAGAAGGCTGGGGAAATGTTTGTCTTTTATTCCTGAGTCATATCTTCAGCCCTTAAAAATTTCCACTGTCTATGCAGAGGAAATATGCAGAGGCTGTCAGTCAGGTCTGGTCATCTCTCATTTGTGGCCATCTCTCACTTGGGATGCAGAGCTTCCTTTCAGGGAGGAGCACTGCTTGTTCTTTCAACAGCACAGCTTAGTGTTGGCTAACAGGCACTGTGATTTTGGACATGTTTCAGGCAGGGTAGCCTGCACATTACCAAGGCAGAATGCTATGTCTAGTGGTTCCAAAGAAGCTGCAGCAGGTGATTTTATAGTGGCCGATCATATCTTTGATTTAAATTATACCATGTGCTCGTTGTTTCTCAGAGCAACAGAAATAACTCATCTTTTGAACCTAAGAGTCTCATCCAAAGGCAAAGGCTCTGCTAGATTTGCCTCATTTTCAGTAAGCTCAACCCAAAGCCAGAAAAGTCAGAGAGATGACAGTGACATGATCAAACAGTATCTCATTGCTCTCCACCCAATCCTTTCTGAGACGAGGAGACTAAATGCAAGAGACCAGTGAAAATTCATGTCACTTCACAAGAGCAAAAAACCAGCAAGAGGACAGTTTTCCACCTCATAGGGATGGCAAAAACATCATTATTTTCTGAGAACCCTGCAAATCAAAGTCACAAAGGAAAAACAGGGCCTCCAAGTACGTCCCAATTTCACCCCTTTGCAGCTTTGCTGCACTCATTTAGATAATGGCAAACATCACAGTACCCTCCAGTTTCTAAGAAAGCCACTGAAACACACAGACAAAGCTGGCTTAACTACTGGACACTCTGGTGCTGCCCTTTAGTTATACAAGTCCCCTGATGCTGGGGTTTGGCTAATAGATTTGGGATGGTGCGTGAGACCTGGCCTGATCCATTAAAGAGACTACAAATTTATCCAATTAATCTTAGACATCCTGGCAGACTGTTAGCAAGATGGTACTGCAGATACTTATGCAGTGCTCTTGAAATTGGAGTCTGGCTAATTTTGGGCTGAGTAAGGTGTCAACAACAGGAAGTCAAATTTGGTATTGTCTGATTACAAACAAGAATGTCTTAGAGGATACAAAGGAGTAGCTATGCATTTACTACCAATCACTGAAACAGATCAAGAAACAAAATCTTACAATACAAAATTTGGTATAGAAAGCCTAGCTCCTCTGCTGAGGGAGCAGAAATGAATGAAAATGCCATAAATACAACATTTGAGTATACTCAAAGTTTAGGTTTTGCTCATCAGCCAAGGGGCCCATAAATTAACTCTGCTGCTTTTAATGATATTATATATAAAGAAAAGAAAAGGAAAAAAAAAAAAAAAAAAAAAAAAAAAAAAAAAAAAAAAGAGAAGGGAAGGAACATCACATGGCAGAATACTGAGTCTTCTGATCTGTTCCCTACATACCCAGTATTTCTCTGCTGTTTAGCTTTGACAGGCAGTGATAACATTAATGAATAAAATTCCAATAATGGTTGTAAAGTGAAGTACTTCCATCTATCTCATTTTCTTCTAAAGAATTGCAAGTTTCAAAAAACTAAGAAGCCAAATGAGCAAATCACCCTCTAAGAGAAACACCTCTAAGCAAGGAAGAGAAGAAAAAAAGACAAAACACAGAAATGGAATCCAGCTGCCCACTTGGGCAGGGACCAAAGAATAGAATAGGACATAGGGGTGGTGGATGTAAAAAAAATACACGGAAAGCCAAACTTACTCAGCCAGGTTGATACCAGGTGGTTTGAAGTGCTCTGGTAATAACAGCTTGCAAAAAGAACATGCCCCTCCATGATCTATGCCACTAACCACATCTTGCCCCTTTTCTACAAATTGTTTCCATACTTTACACATGGAAAAATCTGTGGCCTTTTATGGCTTATCCAATAGTTCTGTATTGTATTTCTGATGTATGTAACTTGATACAGAAGAATCAAAACCAAGCATATTAATCAAGATGGCAACAAATACTCAGAGTATATCATTACTGTTAAATACAGGAAAACCACTGTTTTGCTTTCATCATACTTGATGGCATTTCAACTGCTTTTTAAAATTCCCACAAGGAAATGATTTTTTATTGTGTGTTTGGTGTTGCCCCAATCTTTGCATTTAAGAAGCTTACGTATACCAAGATTTTAAGCTTGGTTCTCAGATAGAAAGCAGGATGGTAAAATGCTATCAAAAGATGACAACTTACAGCATCAGAAAGGGGAGAAAATAAAAGGAGACAGAACTGAAACAGACAAGCTGTCTGCTCTCTAAAGACCCAAAGAATTAAGGTGTCCTCTTATCCATGTCATTATGTCAGCAGTGTGTAATAAAAATGAGGGGGTGCTGAGCCGCCGTGATCATCTTTGTTGGTGTTGTTCCTAAAACTCCTCAAATCAAAGACACAGATATACAGAGTTCCCAGAAAATGTGGCAAACCTTTCCTCCATATGGACATAGGAGTTTTCACCGGAAAACAAAGAACTTAGTCATCGGCTTGCATAAGCTTGACCTGCTCTTCTATACACTTTTTCTCCTCATACTATCTAATTTACCGAAGTGAAGAACTTGCTTACTATCTATATTTTTCCCACCATTTCTGTTAATAACGTAAATTATATTGCAATTTTGGACAAGGCATCTTCCAGGGCACTTCAAAGTAAACCTGGAGCTCTGCTGGGTGACAGCCCATGCAAACTTGGGCGTGAATTTCCTATTGCCAGCACAGTGTCACCTGGAATGGTACACAACTGGCTTATTTTGTGGCCAGCAGCTTTTGCTACAGGCAGTTTAACAGGATATGGGATATGCGTTAGTCACTACAGAGATGCATGTGAGCAGTTAATTACCTACTCCAGGCTCCGTGGTATTTCTTCAGCCTTATTTTGGGACATAATTGTCCCTTCCTATCTTGATCCATCCCTTTTCTTCAGCTGCAGGCTAGCCAACTGAAAGAATTTCCAATGTTGAGGAAAGTCTCACATATCACGGGTCAGCCACTCGCATTTGCTAGTCTTGGCAAAAGTGTAAGCCGGGGGACACCTCTTACAGCCTGAATTGACCTGTTTGTTCTCCTTCTCTTCCTTCCCACTCTCCTCCCTGCCTGCAGGCTATGGCCACCCACAGCAGCACTAACAGATCCCTGTTAGTCTCTGACCTCAGGTCAAACATACAGGTAACTGGTGAGGTTTTTTTAGTCCCCAATGTGCAAGACAAAGTGACTGGAGCAGAGCACTGGGACTTTGCCCCCTCTGCTCCTTGGTAAGGGAAATATAAAGGATCATGCTTGCTGCCTTGGGATTTTGCCATCTGAAAGTTATCATGAGTAGGCATCACACCTTCCTCCTAGAATGCACATTTATTCTCAGGCTGCAAAACACCAAGGTAGCAGAAAGTGATGCTGGTGGAAGCAAAGTGGGCCATGCAGCTCACCAGCAGCCTGTTGGGATGTGGAGCATCTTTGCTTGCTCTCATCAACATCTCTAGCATAGTACTATATTCACCCAAATCAAATACTACAGAGTTCAACTGACAAAAAGAAAGCAATTTGGTTCTAGGATCTGTTCTGCAAAGGAGACATATTTCACTCTGCAGTGAAAGCCTATGCCTTTCTCCCATTTGCCTCTTTCTTTACGGTAACTATACCTCAGGGACTAAAGACACACATTGCATAATTGTATCAGCTGTTCAAACCTTAAACATGTTTTCAGCTTCCCACACTTCACAACAGGACAGGTACACTGTTTTTTTACCTATTTTTATGTTCTATGTAATCTAATTTTTTCACTCCAAAATATTTTATGATTTTTGACAGGTACCACTGTAAAAGACTGCACTGCCTCATAGCAACATACTGGGCTCACTCTGCAGATGGTAACGGAAGAGCAGTTACCATCTGAAATAATGTGAGAATTAGTGAAATAAAACTTATTCCTATACACAGCTCTTGCAGGGCTTACAGTTTGTCTGGAAGATAACTATTTAATTTAGTAATTACTTTTGTGGGAAGCAATACAATCACCTCCAAGACAATCTCTTAAGTGATGCTAAAGTAAATGTTCTCAAAGTTCCCAGCTAAAAGAAATAAGTCTTCAGTTTCAGGTGGGAATCACACATACATACACATACACACACACACATATGCACAAGTTCCCATACCCAGCCCTCTCCTTTTGTATTTGGAAAAGATATTTATCTGGAAGCTCTAGAAGATGAGCAGCAGCAGAAAATCAAGTGTCGGAATTCCTACGGCAACAGTATCTCAGTGCACGCTGATTTTCATGCATATGTAAGATCTTAGAATAATTTCTGCTTAAATAGCAAAACCATAAAGTATAGGAGCACATAATAAATAGACTGAATATCAGCTCTGAATAAAACCTTTCGGGTATGTTCATTCTTAATATTATTTGTACCTTCACTACACTTGAACCTAAAGACCCTAAAAACCTCGAGCCCCATAGTCCTTGGAAGTAGGAGTGCAAATGGCAAGAGACAGTCCTTTCCTCCCCCTCTCCACTAAAGGACTCATAATCTGTTTACAGACCAGCAGGCAAGTGGAAGGAAATCCCACTATCTCCATTTTACAGACAAGGAGCTTGGGTACAGAGTGATATATGACGGACATGCCTGAAGTTGATCAGATATACTCTGCAGAGAACCCTTGAGCTGAGGACCTCCATTTGTCAGTGATAAAAAACACTTTGCTCTGTGAATTTCTCCTCTTCCAATACACTCTTAACTGCTTTGCACTTAAGTTTTCTTGTCAGATCCTCTGCACAAAAATCAAAAGTGTCCCACTTCAGTTGTTCCACTCACTCTTTCTGTTAGGTCATCTCTGGGTGTCTTTGAAGACTCTACAGTTCTTTCCAGCCACACTGAAGTAGAAATGTGTCTAAGCATGTTCCAGAGCCAGACTCAGAATTCAGCAGGGCACAGATTTGCAGTCAGTTTTCAGTATAAAATAAATAAAAACCAGCGAAGCCTCTTCCTTTATTTGTTTCTCTGACCACTGTTGTTCATCAGTCATGTCATCTGCTATGCCCCAGCACTACCACAGCCCTCACAGAGACCACCAAAATCAGCACACTGAGAAGTGGTCTGTACATACCAGGAGATGTTGAGCATTGCAGTGCACTTTGATCTCTTGTAGTTCTAGATCCCTCTGCTCTACTGGATTATCAGTCACTTCTCCATATTTACATTCAGAAAGCATTTTCATTCCTCTTCATGATTCCAGAACAACTTGAGTTGTCTCCTCAATTTTTGTAAGTTTTTTCTGGGACTTTTGCAACTCTTCACCATTCTGCTTCTCTCAACACCTCCCTCAGAGCCCTCAGCTTTCAGAGCTCAGCCCTGATTGCTCCTGTATTCCTGGAGGTGACTCATTTCTCTCTTCACTTGACCTCTCCCTCTCAGTTCAGTCCACCATGTCTGATTGCCTCTCTGGCATCCTGTTCTGAATATCTCATTCTTCACTCACATACAGTTTCACCACTTCATTTTCAACACCATTTCTTTTATTCTGTCACCCAACCTTTCAGTACTGGTCCTTTTAATGATATTTTTCTCGTTGTTTTCAATTTTGCAACTAAATTAGCATTAAACATATCCATTCTTTTCAGTTCAATGGTTAAAGCATCTCCCATGTCCATCTTATTCTTGTAGCCTCCTGCTTTTCTTTGACCCTCTCACTTACTATTTTTTTAATCTCATCAAAATGCTACATCTGCACCAACTCTTTTTACCCCTACTTCAGTGAGCCCATCTGCATCACCAAATTCCTCCACCAACTTCTCTCCAAATGACATGACCTCCCTTCCTAGGTATCATATGACTCAGTACCTGCTTCCATATTTTCCTTCAATTTCATGGCTATCTTTTTTAATATTCTCCCATGACTTCTGCTAGATTAGTTGGTGGTCTTTGAAGGATTTCCCTCAGTTTCAGCACAAATTTTCCTTCTCCTAGAGTAGTAGAACAATGATAATGTAGAGCAAGACAATGACGAGAATCCAGGACTTATAACTGGATTTGGAAGATATTTCAGCATTAAATCAGCGCATCCAACTGATCTGCCTACACCATAGTGACTGAACCCTAGTCTTTGTACATGGTTCCAACAAATACAATAGTTGCTCAGATCCATACAGGACATCTGGGAACACTAGAGATATATGGCCTGCAAGACCATATATAAACTATACATAATTGGAATGGGAGGGTGAGGGTGCTCATATTGCAAAGTGCTGAGCATTTCCCTTATAAAAAGTAGCAAGTGGCCCCCTTTCTAAGTGCTCTTTAGGCTGTGCAACTGTGAGGATGCACAGACATCTTGAGATCCTGACAGGTTTCTCTGTATCTGAGCTGGTCACAGATTTGTACCTGATCTGTCTGATATGATCATCACATAATTTCAGTTCATTATATCATCCTTTCCCTCAAAAGGCCTAGAATCGGTATTCAACAGAAAAAAAAAAAAAAAATCCTGGTATTTTTCAATGCTGAAAAATGTGTCAGAGTCAAATCAGTGAGTGTCCCCAGGCAGCATAGCTGGGACTACAGTTCCTTTACTTTCTGAAAGAAACTCATAGCTGTGCATGCTGGTGGGAAAGAAAAGATGAAGCCTGTACTGGTATTAGTTACTTTTTAAATTATGATCTTAAAAGTCATTTGCATGAGGCAGAATGAAATCCTACCCCACAGAAAGAGAGGGCAAAACCAGACTGATGCCATGCTCTGGAAGCCTGCTGGCTGGGAGCCTCTCTGCTCTATTCTTTGTCTCTCTAGGGTTACTAGATTATCTCCTGCCAAGAGGCATACCCTGCCCTTGGAGTATCTAATGGTTTGAAGCTAAATAACCAAATGAAAAGGAAGCAAATCCCTAAAATACAAAACCTATTAAGTCTGCTAAGAGGTACAAGTAACTGGAGTTATACAGTCATATACATCCATGTGTACACATATGCTTTAAAAGGGAGGAAAGCATATTCTTTTCTTACTGTGCTAAGATTTCAAGCACAAGGTTAATAAAAAAACAACAACAACAAAAAAAAAAACAACCCCAAAAACAAACCCCAGCAAAAGATGTTAATGCATTTAAGTTTTAGGTCAATTCAATTAATCTAGGAAAGCACATTTTTACAAATGGCTTCATTTGCTTTTAAGGATGAATAAACTACATTAATACTGTAAAGTAACTACTACTGGTGGATATAGCTCTTCCTTTAATATCTGTGGGGCTTGCTATCAGTAGCAGAACATAACAGGAAAGGAAACACTCAACAATTTACATAGCATTCACCAGATTCTTCTCTCAGCTGTCGTGCCATAAGCAGAAAGAGTGCTTAACCCACTGTGGGTTTCCAGACTTCTCAGGCTATCTTCTCCATTTTCATCAAAAGCAATTCTGTTCAGCTTTAGCTGCTTTTTAATCAAAGAAACTATAATCACACTAGCAAGATACTAATTCTGAAGTGACATTAGCAAAACCATGCTTACTTTGTTAAACTGTAGACTTGTAGTTGACAAAGAACCATGAGATCCGAAATAATATGTTATTCTTTGCATAGAGCAAATGAAAGCAGAGTTGGTTAATTATAATATTATTATTAATAATAGTAACAATACTAACTTTAATGACAAAAGCTGAAAAATGAAGTGCCAACAACTACTAAGTACCCGAGCTCAGCAAACGATAACAATTTCAAATTCACATTTATTATCAAAAAAAAAAAAAGTCTTTCCCTGACCTTCAGAACATGAAATCTGTGTACCACACCAGTTAATAGGGACCTAAGTCAAGTGCCTTCGGTCCTAAGTAACATGCAAATCTGCACAGCAAAGCAAAGTAATACAACATTGAATAAGAATGTGAATAACATCTGTGAGGCTATTTTTTGCCTGAATGCTTTTATGTTGCTCCTATGTCTCAGCTTCTCCTAATTGCTGACTTTGGCAAAATCCAAAGAATTTGTCATTGTTGCCTTCAAATATTTGCATTCCTAGAAACATAAAAAACATATACTTACCTGTAGCAACACCTGTGATTGATTACACCGTCACTCTCTGAATACCCTCTAGAGGTTTTGCTCAGTCCCGAAAGGAGAGGGGGAAGGAATAAGAACACTTGTCTGAAGAACACTATATTAATTCCAATAGAAATACAATTTCCCCCATGCATTTGACAGCACGATGAAAATCACACTAGTGGTATTCCTGATAAACCAGACCTTCCAGACACTCACTTGAGTCAAGCAAACTCTATTGCAGCACGACAAGGAAAAAGTTGATGTATCAAGGCAAAAACCCCTGATCTAAAATTCTTAGGAAGGGGAACAAAACACAATCAATACAAACAGCAATTTTTATAGCAACTGGGGAGAAAAGGGAACAGACAAAAAGAGTTAACTGTTAGCACTGCCTTAACTGTTAGCACAAAGCTTCTGTGGCAAATGAAGGGACCTGTCCCTTTTGGCATCTCCCTGATCGACAGGCTGAATCAATGCCCAGCGCATTCCTCCCGCGCCTCCTTTCCTCTTTCCCTGGGATCTCTGGAGGAGCAAGCCGAGCATCCCAGGCTCCGACGGGAGCGCACACATGTCCGCGCACCCCCCAAGCAAGCACACGCGCTCCCCTGCCTCGCTCCTACACCCACAGGATCTCAGCACTCACCGTCACGGGCTTCCTCCCCGCGACTGCAGTTGCTGCAAATGTGTTTGATCTCCTTGCCTATGTGATACTGTATCACAAACGAGACATTGTTGTTAGTGCTGCCGGTGGGCTCCTTCAGAGGCTTCATCCTCACTAGATAGAAAGCTTTCTTTTTAGGTTTCTCTCCACTCATGTCTGAAACCGAGCCCTGCCTGCAGCCAGCAGAAGGAAAAGCCAGCATCCCAGGCTGCCTGGCGTGCGTGCAATCCGCCATCCGCTCCCGCTCGCCTCGGTGTTTAGCTGCCACACACAACAGGGATGAAGGGGAGGGCTGGGGGAGAGGGGGAGGCGGGAGGCAGAGCAGGCAGAAGCGCTGCCTGAGGCTTGCTGCCTGCCCTCCGCGACCCCGCTCCTTAACCCATCCCCCGGGCTGGGCTGGAGGATGCTCAGCGTGTCCCCGCTCCGAGCCGCTCCCTTATCCGCGGGAGCCGGACACATTTGGCGGCACGGCGGAGCCCGGCACACCTTTGGCTACCTTGCCGCCTGTGAACACCCAGGAGGCAGAGCCTCCCTTGGCTTCCCGCTCCCGCTGCATCCCCTTCTCCCACGCCCTCCCCCGTCCCCGCAGGCCCCCGAGCGCCCCGGGCCGCGGCCCTGCGGGATGGCGGGCACGGCCCGGCTCTGCCAGCGCCGCCGTCCTCCGGCCTGGAGAACACGGCCACAGGGACGGCAGAGCAGCCCGTCCCACGGAATTAATGATGTACACACAAAGAACTGTCCGGCAGCGGGCTGCAAACACTCCTCCCCGGCTCTCCATCGTCGGCTGCGGCTCAAGGGGGCACAGGGGCACTCCTCTTCAGCTGCCCCAGCAAAACCAAACCCCACCCGCTTTTCATTCTTGATATTTTCCCCCCTTTGCTTCTTATAAAACCAGATAAGGTGCTTGGTCCGGCTCGTGCAGGGCTTAAGAGGGCAGCCGTGGACAATGGCTGGCACCGCCTGGTGACTTCGGCCCAAGAGCCCCTGCAGGGGCACTGCTCCTCCGCGGCAAAGCTGACCCACAGTTTGTGACTGCTTATCTGGGCGATGAACTTCTTTGTCTCCCTTGCCTTCTGCCCATGGTTGCAGCTGCTCCGGAGAACAGCCTAATCATTCCAGGCTGCCCGCATTTCCAAAACTCCTTCTGCCTGAAAGAGATTATAATCCCCGGCCAGACACGCTGTCAATCCCTTACTGTCCAGCTGCCCCCAAAATGCTGTGTGTTTCCACGGCATGGTAAACAACCCAAACTGCCCAACCTGCCAAAGCAGCAGCTCAGGACAGTGCCTTTGACATAGAGAATGAGAGGAGTGGGGGTGAAGATGCTTGCTTCTTGCAGGTTCTGGGAAGGAAAGCCTGAAGAAGAGATGATAACCTCAGCTATTCCGGCTGCTGTTACAGGAATGTGAGTGCTGGTGCTTTAAATCTTCAGCAAGCTATCAGTTTGGCAGGCACTAAGCAGAGAGAGTGCAACTGGGGCAGATGAAACATGACAAAGAATAACGCCATTCTCCTTATTTTTAGCCAAAGCCCTCGCTCACTGTTAGAAGAAATCCACTCATTCTGCAGTTCTTTACCATTTCCACATATTGTTGCCCCATGTTTTACTGAACATGAGGACAAAACAGCCTTGATTCTCTTCAACTATACATGAAATGGTCAGTAAGACTTTTGCCTAAAGAAGACAGAGCAGAAACTTAAGGATTCAGTGCTATGATTTTCCATTTTCTCAAGTTCACGCATGCACACATACACACACACAGAGGCACACAGAAGATGCATACAATGAATCTGCTGACCTACTTGTTCTGTGTCATTCTGATGCAGGTCTGACTTCTCACCTGGCACTTCTGGGAGTTGAAACCAAATACAGGGCTTTACTTTTCTCAGCAGAGTTCACAAATCAGATCTCACAGAAATACAGACTGAAGCAGGCTTTCAGCAGAATTACACTGGTCACCAAGCCACACAAGCATCCTACACACTGGGCTACGTATGTGGGTTTATGCTGAATAGAGTTGGTCACCTCAGGTGATGTATTGCCCCAAAGGACTTGATTTTGCATGTGTTGCTCATCTAAAATTCCTACCCGTTTCATATAAGTGGTATGAGAACAGGGAATGCACAATTATTCAGGAATAAGCAGGTGAATTCCCCAAATGTGCGTAGTGTATAGTTCTGAGTTAATGTACAGAAAAGCCATCCCTTTGAAGGCCTGATGCTGAGATGCTGTTTGCTATGTTACACATTTGGAAAGTAAAGGCTGAGAGGAGTTTGATTCCTCCAGCAGTCAGACAGCAGTTCAGACATTCACAGTGGAATTCCCTCTAACTTATTCATTGCCTTTGAGAACACCTTCAGTTTGGTTGTGATTCAGAAAATAATTAGGTGAGTGGAAGACATGATCATAATTCACCTTCTGAACTTGCTTTGAGTTCACAGCTGTCACTGGTACTCAGTACTGCTGCATTACGGAAATGGGTCAGGAGAGGAAAGCACATTCAAATGTCAGCTTCCCTGAATCTGGGAAATATGAGTGTTAATGAAATGCAGGGTGAACTCAAAGCTGGAATATCATATCTGTTGTCTCAGGGCATTTCTGGAGTTTTGTGCCTCACCTGTCTTAAGAAACAAAACTAGAGTCATACATCCAGAAGAGCTGAAGACCAGCAGAGCTGGTCTTGTAAGGCAAATGGTCTCGTAGTTCAGGAATTGGATAAGACTTTGAACATGAAAACTGGGTCAAGTCATCAGTCTTTTGCAACCTCCCTCTGTGACCTCAAACAAATTATTTACAACCTCTCGATATCTCAACTCCTTGTCTAAGGAACAGTGATGTTGATGTTTCTGTTTTTCAGACAAATTTTATGAAGTCATAATCTAAGGTTCTCTGAAGGTGTTTGTATGTCACAGAGAGAATACGGACTTTTCAAATACAGAGACTTACTGTTTATAGCAAAATGAGAGGGGGAACAGGAAAAACATGTTTCATAAGGCTTAGTCCAAACAGTTCACTCACTCCAGACTTTCTTTTGGTTTGTTTGTTTGTTTCATTTTATTTTATTTCAACAGTGTTTACTCCTCCTTTTGCAACTCATTTGATCCTAAAGCCATAAAATTAAACTTGGATCTGAAAATAGACTTCATATCCGAACACTGCATTTTTATTGACTCTGGTATTATCTCCCCAGCCCAAACAACCTTTAGAGAGGGACAGAAGCAACTTTTTCTCAGGCAGAGACTAGAAGATTATCACCTACATTCTAGTCCAGCCTCACATATACTCCATTCTGTGAAAGAAGCAGCAAATACTACCTGAGTGGACTGAGTTTTACAAGCAGATCCCAAACCACTGCAGAAGCCCAGCTGCTCTGACATGTTTGTGGATGATTGGGAATTAAATAACTGGTGAAAAAGAACCCCAAATTATCATGGAAAAAGCCCAGTGCATTTTTGTGTCCAGGTGCTACGTATTTTAAATGCAAACAAGCCCTGAAGCCATCTGCTAGTATGTCTCTGTAACATGCTCTTGCTATAACATGCAAGTTGCCTTCATTCCTAAGAGCTGCCTTACAGAGAATCTGAATTTGCCACATGTCATAAAACCAAAATATGTTTAATTATGATCTGTTTAATTAAGGTGAAAGCTGCTGCTGCTAATCAGTTCCAGGACAAATAATGTAAAATGTATGTACTACAGTAGTCCTGCAGAAAAGGACTTGCTTTGCCTTTTTAAAGATAAGCAAAAAAAAAAAAAAAAAAAAAAAAAAAAAAAAAAAAAAAAAAAAAAAAAATTTAAAA
>WEIU01013406.1:20105-32141 GCA_013389925.1 Aegithalos caudatus
AGCCGTGCCCGGTCGCCCCGCAGCGCCGCCGGCCTCCGCTCCTGCCCGCGCCCCGGAGCTGCTGCAGCCCTGTCGGGCATCGCGGCGTGCTCTGCTCCCTCTTCTCATGCCTTATGGGATGCTCTCTTGCGTCTCCTTATTGCTGCTCGGTGCTTAGAAACTTGATCGCAGGGCAGTTTGTGTTTTTAAGGTGGGGGGAGAGTAGTGAAGTCCATTTGAGCTTCTGATTTCCTTAATAAACAGCAGCTAACCAGAAATGAAGATGCTAGTTGCAAATGCTGTTTTCCAGTCGGTCTCGCCACTTGGGGTTCAATGACAGGGCTCAGCCTGTCTCTCAGCAAATGCTTTAATAATCCTGCCTGCTGCTTCCCATGCATATTTTTCAAAGTGGCTCATTATAGTGTTTGCTTAGCAGGGGAGGAATTTAAGTACCACTCTGCAGAGCTGCATTTTCCTTTTTCTTATTTATATGAATAGCAAAAAATTCCCATATTTGAATAAGGTTGGGTTTTTTTGTCACTCTGTGGAGACCAAAGAGTCTAACTAAACTGGAGGGGTGTGTTGACTACACTTAATTATACCCTGGATCAACAACTACTGATTGGAAGGTGACTTTTAGACTTTCATGCTAATATAAATTAAAAGATATGTGAGAATTACTCATTAATCCCTTGCTACAAATTTTGTAACATTTTTGTACGCAAATGATGTGCACAAGGGATTAAGACTTGTGTTCCTCTCTCTACTGTCCTTAACTATAAATTTAGAAAAACCCAACAATTTCTTGACCTGATGGGATTGAAATCCAAATAGTTGGGTAATCCAACTCTGAGAGGGAGCAGGGCTTTAGCCTTTTGGGTATGCCACAAAGATTTTAGGTCTTAACACAAGGATATTGCTGCACTACATACATTTGGAGTTAGATTTGCATTGCAAAGGGTGGGGTCAGGATAGTCTCTGATAGGTGTCAGAGGCAGATATAAAAAACTCATTACAATGTGACTTGAAAGAAGTATGTAAAGAAAGCAGATATGGTCAAGGAAGTTTTCCCTTGGTCAGAAATAAGTGGTGAAATAGAGTAGGATCTGTTCTCTTATCTGCATGATGTTTGTGTAAACTGGCCTTGTTTCTTGCTCAGGATCATAGATTACTTAGGTTTTTAGATACCATGGTACTGCCTCCCTTGAAACCAAGTATGCTGTTACAAGAACAATGTGATCTTTGTTTTGTTTCCCAGTGTTGCATTTGTTTATCTGTAGTATTCTGGAGCAGGGTTTAAGGATAGAAAGAGGTTTTCTCACCGAAAATTCTGGGCACAAAAGTGAGGAACTACTCCTAATTGTTTCTGAATTCTGGCAACAGCTAGCTGCGGGAATAAAGATGATGTGTGTGTCTGGTTTATTGCCAGTCACAGTTTGAAAGAGTATTATTTTCTTACATTTATTGAGGTGGGAACCTCATCCATACAAAAGTATATACAGCAATATTTACTAAAATATTCTGTCAGGAAATAGGGGTTTTGTGGGAAAAAAAAAAAAAAGACATGCTATGTAATGCTACAGTTGTGTGAGTGCTGATATACAGCCCTTGTGATGCAAGTGTACCGTGACTTCTTTTACTGCCAAAACTCCAATGACTCTTGTACCAGTTATTACTCAGAGCTGGATCTTGAACTTTGTCCATGAGGCAGGGCTGTAGTGATTTCCAGCATCCTCATGATCTGATACTGCTGCACTGGAAGCCCTTTTCAGGCTTGTGAAACACTTGCAAGGGTCAGGGTTGGGCTGTGGGGGGTTTGTGGATGGAAGGTGGTTAAACAAAATTGCCTTCAGCCACCACAAGCAGGGTTTGTACTTTAACACTGGAATATTTGTATGGAATGGTTCCCATTGCAATGCTGTCAGTTCCACTGGTGGGTGTGAGTTTAGGCTGTTTGTTCCTGCTGTCCTTTCTGCCTTAGCAGGAGTGGTGGTGACTTAGCACAGAGGAAGAAGGTGCTGTCCTGGGCATGTTTGTAATGTTGGATCACTGGGTAATAAAATGGTTGCGAGTCTACATTTTTCTGTCTGCAGGCATGAGCTCTAAGTTTGGCTTTGTGCCTGCTTTGGTTCTCAGTGGGGAGCTGTAAGGAATGTGAAAGGTTACCAGTTATGATGAACCAGATATAGAAGGCTTAGATTTTTTTTCCAAGTCTTCTATAGTATATTTCTGAAGTTCACTGTTTAATATAGATGAGTGTGTGTAAAACATTTAGTCTATGAATGAGTTTTTCTGCAAGAAACTGACGTCTCACTGTAGTAATTTAGGTTACTGGCTAAATGAACAGGCAATATTGTTAGAAGCTCTTTATTACACACATACACTTCAATCATCTTTCTCCACATTGCATCTGAGCACTTAATTAATAATGGTTTTTGTCTCGTGGCAGGGAAGGATAAGAACATCTTTTTAATATCTAGTTTTGATATGGGTCAGGCACAGAACTGGAGTGTAATCTTTTATCTTTTAGAAGCCATTTCAGTACATTATCAATATACACGTCATCGCCATTAAACCAAAAATACCTGCATGAGCTCTTAGTTGTTTTAATCCAATCCCTCCTCCTCTAGCATCATTGATATCCAGTGTCAGAGCTGTTCTTTCTCTTTCCAGAAATGTCCTTCCTACCTGACTTGGGGACCTTCACCATGGGCATGTGGTCTGTTGGCCTTGGAGCCATTGGTGCAGCAGTGACAGGGATCGTCCTTGCTAACACTGACTTATTTTTGTCCAAGCCAGAAAAGGCTACAATGGAGTTTCTAGAGGAGATAGAGCTAAAAACTTTGGGACCAGGTAAGATTCTGGCTATTTCAGACTACATTCTTCAAGAATTAGACTTTTATAAGAACCTTTCTAAGGCCAGAGTTGAAGCAGTTTTCTTAATCTTTCCTAGTTATGACATGTAGTTGGGTGATATCCAATGCTTGTGGTGAAGGAAAAGCAACCAAAACTGTTACTTCTGGATAAAACAAGACACACTTCTAAAAATCAATAATGCAGTCATCTCCTCTTATACATATAGCTTCTTTTTCTGTTAGAGCTGTATTTGAATGTGGAATTCTCTGCAGTATTTTGTGTTGGTCCATAAAGTATTCATCATTATAAACAAGAATGGCTGATATTAGTGTTGGTGTTGTTTCTCCTGTACAAACAGAACAGAGGACATTCAAAGCAAGTGAACTATGGAAGGAGAATGGTGCAGTGATCATGGCTGTACGAAGACCTGGATGATTTTTGTGCAGAGAGGTACTTGCTGGGCTTGGGGATTAATTAAGAAGAGTTGTCTGCTTGCATAGATAGCCTGTAAATAAAGAATGGGATGTAATAGGACAGTCATCCAATACATCTAAAATATCTGAAAGGTTTTGTTTCATGGTTCAAACTGGTCACCAGCTACCAGCATACTTAGTTTCCTTTGCAGTTGGTTTGTGTGGTCCAGATCCTGAGCTTTTTCCTTCTGAAGGTGATGGTTACATGATTTTTACATCTGCCAGGGACCTGGCCCATGGTAATTAGAAAGGGAGATTTGCACAAGATGCAGTTGGTAATGAGTCTTATGAGCTATTTATATATATATAGTCCAAAATAAGTCTCTGTGAGCCAGGTAGTCTCTGGTCAAATACAACCCAAGACTGGATTGGCAGAAAGCCATCAGATAAAGCTCATCTGCAAAAAAAGAGGTGTGCATAGAATGAGTCCCTCTCTGTTCTGGGTGCTAAATGTGAGGCAGGGAGGAACAGACTCTGAAGATAAGGAGTTTCTGTTCCATAACAAGCTGGGTTGGAAAACAAATTTTGATCTTTAAGTTGACATTAGGCTCCTTGGGTGGAGCTCCTAAGATACAATTTGAATGTACCCAGAGCCTGGGAACAGCCATAGCTTGCACCTTGGACATTATGTTTCTCATAGCTATAGGGAAAAATAGTTATTATGTTGTTACTCACTAGTCTATAACATGGAGTAATTAATATTGCAACCTCTTCATTAAGGCATCTGCTCCCATCAGTAGTAACTGCCTAAATAGGTGTAGAATTCATGGAAGGTTAAAGTGCTTTGCTCTCTGAACAGGTGTAGCGTAGGCGGGAGGAGAACACACTTAGGTGCCTGACTCTGTAACTTCCACACAGTCAGTCAGGAATCCAAAAGTGATATTTTAGTAGTAGTAGTAGTACTGAAAGGTTCAAATTTTCCTGTCTGTTCATGCCTGTCTGTTTGCTCCTTGGTACTCAGTGAGTTCTGGATGTCCTGCAAGCCTTTCAGTTAAGGTGTTTCAGTTAAGGGACTGAGAGTGATCACGTCAGCTGTGTCCATGTTTTTAAACTGTGGAGTTGAGGTTTTTTGTGGAATTCTGCCCAGTAAACATTCTCTATGGGAGATAGGAGACATATTTTCAGTGCACACTCTGATCTATTCAAAACCTCAGGGATCTTTGTGCAAACTGTGGGAATTGGGATGCCTTTAGGGGAACAAAAATCCCAGCAGATGAGTGGTGACACCTTATACTCTTACACACCAGAAAAGCTATTTTGCTTCTGGAATACTGAAAGTCTACGAAGAAACTACCTGATTTTTTTTTTTTTTTTTAAACTGGGGGATTTAGGAAGGAGAGTACATCTTCATTACTTATTTTAAATTTGTATAGCCTGCTCCTGCACAGAGCCCTTAAAATACTTTGCAGAAGTACTGATAATGACAGATGTCAACTTGGAAAAAAAAGATTGAAAATTCTGAAAAAGTTAAGTGATATGCAGGCATTTTTACCATTCTCAAATACTTCCAAAGATAACTGAAGCCCTATTAAAGGCAAGGTATACCCACAGCTTTAAGTTAAAAATAAGTTTTATCCAGTAAATGCTCAGAACAATCTGCTTCCTCCATGTTTAAGAAAAAAAAATTGTAGTAAATCTGATTAAGAGCTGCTTAGAAGTACAACTAGATTAAATATTACAGGTCTGTTTCTGATTTGTGCCTCAAGCTAGAATTTGTGTGTTTCTGAGGTTCTTGAAGTTCAAGGTGAAACTTTCCAGCCTCCATTTATTGACTGGAATGTTTGGATTTTTCTCCTTTGCTTAGGAGGCTTCTGAGCTCTCCTCTCTGAAACCCCAGCTGTCCAAGCTGGGTGTCCCTCTCTATGCTGTTGTAAAAGAGAAGATAGGGACTGAAGTGGAGGATTTTCAGCATTATTTCAAAGGAGAAATCTTTCTGGATGAAAAGGTATAGTGTTCTCCTTTTGTTTAAAAACTAATCTATGAATGCCCTCTTTGAGGAGCTTGTATAAATAAGTAGAATGTAGTCTGAATGAAAAAGGATTTAGTAGCACTGCAGTTTAAGAAGTTAATTGGCTTTGTTTTTCTATATTTATACATCCTGCTGAGCTTACAAACCGCAGTGTAGCTATGCACTGATAATGTGCTTTACAGGTAAACAATATGGCCTGTTAATATTTATTCCTTTCTTTCACTGGCTGTGTGACTTGATGATGTTTATGATGTGTGAATCAAGGTTTGAAGGTGACACATATAATTAATTCATGATGTACAGGCCAGATTGCAGTGACTGGCACGTGCTGGATTGCCAGTCTCATGTCCTGCAGGACCACCGCCCTGCTTTCTCCCTAAACCAGGAGACACATTGCAAAATCATTTGGGTTCTGAAGAAAAAAAGAATATGTAGTACTCATAATCTACTAGGTGATCCTTTTATTTCCTCTCTCCCCCCTGCCTGTGTGAAAGAATCAGGCTGAATTTAAAAAAAATCTCAACAACCAAAAAATATGTTTATCACAAAGCACCGCTGTTGTCAGCAATAGTGATGTAGGCGTACATGGGGCTTAAATACTGAGCTGAGCTTAAAACGGATGAAAAGTCCTTTTCCCTTTGTTTGCTGACATATTTTCTGTTCCCCTGCAGAAAGGCTTTTATGGTCCACGCAGACGCAAAATGATGTTGTCGGGCTTTTTCCGCTTGGGAGTTTGGCAAAATTTCTTCCGTGCATGGAGAGGTGGATACAGTGGAAATCTGGAAGGAGAAGGATTCACACTGGGAGGTGTATATGTCATTGGGGCAGGAAGACAGGTACTGCAGGCCATCTGGGAGGCTTTTAGCTCTTGTATAAGATCAGAAGTTTGTTTCCTGGAATTGTTCAGTTGGGCAGTGGATCTCTTGTAGGGAGATGTGTCTGAATTTCTCTTTTGTGTCTTTGACCAGGGTGTTTTACTGGAGCATCGTGAGAAAGAATTTGGAGACAAAGTCAGCCTTCCATCTGTCCTTGAAGCTGCTGAGAAGATAAAACCACAAGCTTCATAAATGGAAAAACAGTTGCACATGTTTCTGATTAGAGCTTAAAATGTAGAATGTATCCATGTGTGGTGTAATTGCTTAACTATTTAGGGATCAATGCACAGGAAAGTTTCTCTATTCAAACATAGAAAATAATGAAAATCCTCTTGGATTGTTTTTGGTTCCTTTGCAGCCTTCCAGGTGGTCAGGGTTTCGACTGGTCCTTTGTATCTGACTGTATTAATGAAGGGCTGGGTCAAAAATCCGACCTTAGCCTCGATGTTTTCAGTCAGAGACAGCCAGTTGAAAACCTGTTTACCTAGGGAAACAAAACTCTGCTAAGGCTGTGGTAATGGAGTACCAGCTGAGGGGAAAAAGATAATAAAACTTTATGTAAATGAAATGCCTTTGGTTTTTTGCTTTTTCATTAACATGTAAATACATCCGTGTTTCTAGAAGACTACACCCTGTCAGTCTAACTCTGAGATTTTGCATTCAAGACGTGCCACTATGTCTGCATAGTGAATTTCTTGTTAGTTCACTACTGCCTCTAGATCTTCTAACTCCATGTGATTCCCTGCAAGGAAGATGATTGTGGCTCAAGGGCAGGTTCCTTTTTGTGTTTAAGATTCTTCAAAAAAATTTTGCATCCTTATGGATGAAATTCTGACTTTTTTTCTTAGTATTTATGTCCAGATAAAACTGATTTTAACAAGAAATATTTATATGCTCTTCAGAGTCTGTTCTTCACAGTTCCCAGAAACACTTGCAGTGAGGATTTTGAGTGATTCATGTTTCATTTGGAAACTAAATAGAAATTGGACTCATGTATACTACTGTCAACTGAAATTTGTGTTTGACTGTTTTGGAGGAAGAAATAGGATTTGGAGAGTACAGCAGCAAATTGACTCTGTGATATGGACTTCCTCTATAAAGGCCCTCCTTAGAGGCATGGAGAGCTGCCGAGAACCATGAAATAAAGAATTGTGCCTGAGGGATTCTTTTCCTGGGTTTTACCACTGAAAGGCAGTTACTGGTATCGTGGGCTGACACAAGGCCCCTAAGAAGTTGAAAGCATTGTGTATATGCCCACTTGTCTGCAGTCAGCATATGGATACTTGGGAGTGCAAGTGGCAGGGAACACCAGAGATGCTAAAAGCAATGGGTGTGACCTATGGTTTGAGTAACAAAGATCTTACAGCAGCAGTATTCTGGATCATGGCTTCTGTTAAGTTCTGAGTTTGCTTTCTCATGGGAAATAGAAAGCTTTGCCATTTGCAGAGAATAGATCTTGCACAAAGACCAGCAAAGGAGGTACTGATCTTAGACCTGCGTTTCAGGCCTTGTCCCAAGGGCTGTTTGTGCATTTCACATAAACATGAAATGTGAAAGGCATAAACAGTCCTTGGAGAATGGGATGGAAGCCAGATAAATTCCAAGAAATTGAAGATAAAGTGAAGTGCCTGTAGAATCTGCTGGATCTGAAAAATATCTCCTTACAATTCAGTGTACAGGCAACTGCATTCCACCCACTCTGTCAGAGCTGGCTGCCCAGTCAGAGTGCAGGGAGCCTCAGCTGATGGCAAGGATGCCATGGGGCTGCAGCCCTGCTCTCAGCCTACCCACAGGGAGTGGAAACAAGCAGGAAGCTGTGTTGTCCAGCATTTGGAATGTTCATTGGAAGTGTAATGGCTATCAAACATAAATCACTAATGCTACAACTGGCTGAAGTGTTCCTGTCATGTAAAAACAGTTTTAGAAAGACCCATGGAGTCTTTTCAAGTTTGTTGAAGTACTGATGGAAACTGAAAGTTCTCTGGCAGGTTCCCCAGAGGGATGTGTACTGAAACCACATCAGACCAAGGTCTTTTCCTGCTCTAAACAGCATTATTTCCCATAAACAGTCAGTGCACTTCTTGATTTGAAAGTTACATAAGCTTACATGCATCTCAAAGTTTTCTAACCCTGTCTTTCAGAAACCAAGTCAAAATTTGGAGCCCCAGAAGGTCAAAATGGCATTTGAAATTGTTATGAAAAATTGTTATAGATAAATCTGGTTATTTTTTTCAAGCCAACCCTAGGATTATTTGGAGTTGACTCAGCTTTTCTGAACCCCATATTGACAAAATAAAAATGGGAAGGGTAGAAAATAGGTGGTACATAGGAGCTAGGAACAGATAAGTACCATTGGAAATGGGCTAACCCACAGAATTAAAATTAGAGCAAAATAGTAAATGAGGAACAAATTAAATCTAAGTGAATTTCCAATACTGCAGACTGAATTTAGAATGTCCATTGACAAAAATATTACAGTTGTTGATTTTGTTGTGCTAACAGCTACCTCTGCTGGGCCAGTTCCTTGAACGCATTTAATGTTTTGATTTTTTTTTTTAAGACGACATGTGCCCAAAATTTAAATCACTTCTCAGCACATCAAATATCACATCATACTTCAACACTTAGCTGGTTACTGGAAATGAATAATTAAAAGTTTGTTCATTATTCTGCGATGAGCATTTTGCACCCATGGAGTATGATATTGTATTTATTTTCATCTCTAAGGTTGAAGATGGATCAGGGCAATAGGAAAGTGCACAAAGTGCCAGGGTAGGACTCAACAAAACTGCTGTAGTAATTTCTCATTAATTTCAGACTTTTCTTTTGTCAGCCCATTTATTTTTTTTTCAGCACATAACTGGGGTTAATAAAAATACTTTAAGAATGAAAATGATGTGAAGTCAATAACATAGGTGTAATATAGGAAAGTATGTTTTATTTCAACTGTAGGGATCACCAGTTGACTTTTCTATTTGCAGTGTTCTTTTCTAGCCGTTAGAAAGACGATCTGGCCCAGAGGGTGTTTTTGGTTCTGCATTTTTGTTTCCCCATGCGGGTTATCTCTTCCCACGGCTGTCAATTGTCCTTGGTGCCATTCGCGAATACCCACAACGAGGCGGGAATGCCAAGGGATCCCTGCCGTTTTCTGATGCGTCTCCTGCGATGCCCTGTGGTTAAAAAAAAAAAAAAAAAAAAAAAAAAAAAAAAAAAAAAAAAAAAAAAGGGAGCAAGTTTCTCTTTCTCTCCGCACCGCTGGATGTCACTGCTACCCAGCCGGAGTGAGGTGAGCGGTGAACCCGAGGGGTTTCGTGCAGTAGATCTGCTTAGCAGGTCCCAGGAACACACCGCTGTGGGGTCCGATGGACTGGAAGGAAGCTGTTGGAAAAGACATCTACTCCTGCGATCTTTTCACTTGCATGGACGTTTTCCTTTTAACAATTAAACTTGGAGGAAGGATATACTGTATTGACTGATGCAGTCTGTGCTATCTTTCCTAGTGGAGGGAATAAATTATTAACAGACTCACTGCAACACTTAGAAAATGTAGCCTAGTGCGCTTTTGTGGCAGTAATTCCCGTTCCTGCCGGGGTGTGCGTGGCTGCCTCCGTCGCAGGGACCGTCCCGGGCCGATCCAGGGGAGCGGGGCTGGGAACTGCGACAGCCGTGGAACAGCACGGGGAGCTGGGGAAACGCTCTGCGACTGAGGACGAGCTTAAATCACTGATTCAGCCTGATCTCCTCGAATTGTATCGGGTATCTGACCAGTTCCATCACAATTTATTATTCTTCTAATCGATCTCGAACGTGTTATAAAGGCTTTCTCTAAAACATTTCTGCTTTCTCTTGTAGATCCAGCTACTGATTTCTCTGTATTTGGAGTTGCTTAAGGTCTCTCGGTAGCTTCTGTGGGCTTTGTTTCCTTGCACACCCCTCTCTCTTAACCTCATAGTTATCAAAACCACATGACAATTCCAACTGTAGCTCTGATTTCTGGATGCCTCCCTCCATAAATAGACTTTTTTTCTTACACTGAAAAATGGTATTTGGTGATAATGTTGAACATAGACAGTGGTGAACAGCTCTGGTCAGGCCATTTTCCACCAGCTACTCCTCATGATGATTTCATTAATTTTAGGAAACGTTTTGCAGTAGTATGAGGAAAACAGCATTGACAATCATCAGCCTGCACATGTTCACTTAAAATCAAATTTCCTATTTTCATTCCTGCAGGATTATTATACCGCTTACTGCTGAAGTGACTGTCTTTTAAAAGTGTTCCAATTTGCCCTAGCACTTAGTTAATGGTTTCTGTGATGGATGAGATTTTTACTCCAATTTTCTTGGCAACACAGTGAAGCACTGTGCAGAGATAATGTCAAAGGCAAATAAATGGGGCACAGAGAGGCAGCTGGAACCAGCTCCATGCTAACAGTGAACAGAGTCAATTCAACTATGCTGTGAACTGCTAACACTAACCATTTTACAAATGGTAAATTGCAAGAGAACCTTATTTTATCAACAAATGCCTTTCCTAATTCCACAGTCCTTACGTGCTAAAGCTGCTGAATTTCCCTGGAATGTCCCATTTTCCCTGTTGAATCTTAGCAGTTACTATTGCACCATCTTCCTATCTCTTACAGAATCGGCATGCTAGAGCTTTCTGCCTTGGCTCTGGACTTTCTGAAGATGTGACTCAGTGCTCTGTGAGATTACTTCAGAACTTCTGAGATGGAGAAAGGATCTCTTTTAGTTCTTCTTACCATCTGATAATCCAGTGACCTTTTGGATCTCCCCTTCCCCTCTTAGATTCTGCTCAAAATTCAGGTAGTTCTAGTGTCTTCTGTCAGCTTTAACACTCAGTTCAATTTTGGTTTCGAAGAAGTATTGAGCAAGCTTGGAGGAGGCAGGTTAAATACTCCCCCTCCCTTAAAAAAAAAACAAAACCAAAACGAAACAAACAAAAAACCAAACCCAACCCCCCATTTATTTAAATAACTGCATGTGGGAAATGAGAAGGAATCTCGATCATGTGGCCGGCGAGAGGGTGACACACTGGTGTGTATCTGCTTTGTCAGACATCAGAAGGGCGTGGGTGAGGGCAACTGTGCATTTGATGTTAATTCTGGCACGCTTTTGGTTGCCCTTTCACTTCAGTGCGATTGCTGCTGTCTTTGAGAGCGGGCTAGTTCCTGATCCAGGGGGAATAAGGAACTCCTCAATGTCCAAGGGCTGGAGCGGTGAAGAAGGTGTAGACAATATGAGACAGCCTGTAAGAACACGTGTGGTGCTGCACTACCTCCCTTGGCCTTGCCCTCCCGCACACAAACGTATTTTCACAGTTAGAGAGGCACCGAAGCCATCAGTTTTGCTCTGTATATGAGGAAGGGAATGAAGGTGACAGACATGTTTCCCTGTGTCAAGGGAGATCACAAGGTGTGGAACAGAAGGAGAGCGTGGAGGCTGGGAGCCGGGCGAGACGGCAGGGGAGCATTTCCCACCTGCCAGGCGCTGGCTGCCTCAGGTGGGAGCTATCACTCGCTAACTGCGCGGGATTAGCCTGCTCAGCCCTCCCTCCTCTCCTCTCTCCGTCTCTCCCGGGAGGTATAAAAGCCTTGGGACGCCTGAAGACTCAAAATACTCTTCGGGATCGTTTTATGTCTTTCCTTCGCCTTCCGGCTCGCCAGGTAGGCTCGACCGTGCCTTCGATATCGCTCAGGCTGTGCCGTCCCTGACGTGCTGGCTCATGTTCCCAAGGCCCGCGGGGATAAGAGGCGCGGCTGAGGGCTGAGCCCCTTCCGCAGGGCCGGGGCAGGGGCCGCAGCTCCCCGGCCACGGCACGAGTCCAAGATAACAAAGCCGCGGCCTCGGCGAGGGGGAGGCA
>WEIU01013406.1:32378-117566 GCA_013389925.1 Aegithalos caudatus
GTCTGCCCCGCGGGTCGCGCCGTCCGGAGCGCCCCTTTCTCTCCCCGTCCTGAAGCGCCGGCGTTTCTGCTCTCTCTCCCCGAGGCAGCCCGGCAGTATCCCCTGGGGGCTGGCGGCCGGGGAGCAGCCCTCCGCTGCCCAAGTTTGGCGGCAGCGCGGGGCTATGGCGAGCCCCTGCCATTGTCCTTGTCCATTAAAGGAAGCCGGAGAGGCCGGGTGAGGCTTCCTCTGCGACTTCACGCTAGCTTGTCTCGTTGAGGTGCCACGAGGGAGAAAAAATAATAATGATAAAATTACAGTAATAGAAGAACGCCTTTCGGTGTGCTGCAGCCGGAGTTTGCCCGCTCCAATCTCCGCCGTCGCCCCGGCTGCTGCCAGACGCTGCCCAGAACCCGGGCTGTTCACAGGGCGCCGTGGGTGTAAGAATCGAGGCACGTAACTTCATTTAAAAAATACTTCAGCTTTAATTGCCTGTAGGCTGTAGTAGCGAGCGACCTCTGTGACCCCTTTCAGCCTGCTGCCCGTAACAGGCCCGGCCGTGGAGCGCGGGGCTACCGGAGGTGATGCTCCGCGGTCAGTTCTGGTTTGGCTCTTGCTTTACCTTCCGTGCTCTGTGTAGACTTAGCGCTTTCATTTTGAGACCTTCTGAATAATAATAAAAAAGAAAGAAAACCCTACAAAGAAACCTAACCCATGCCGTAAAAGAAGTTACTTGTTTGGGTGTTTTTTCCTTTTTTTAGTGGATCTTCCAAGGAGGTGGTGGTGGAGGTGTGAAGGATATTTTATAATAACTGGCAGGACGGAATTCTTCCAGCACTGCTTTTTAGTTTGGTTAGGTTTTTGTTTGTTTGTTGCAGTGACATAAGCCTTGTGACCTAGAACTCTGGATAAAATGGAAGGGAAACAGTTATTCCTAGAGAATGGAAGCACAGGGTGTGTCTGTTCATAAGTGCTCTCTGGTGAGATGATCCATCTCTTTTCTGGCTGACTCCAGCAGGGAGTAAGGCATCAGTACTGAGACACTCCATACTCACAATAAATGTGTGGAAGGTTGAGGTTGACAGGAGAATTGTGTGCAGAGAGAGGGGTTCAGGTGGGAATTCAAGTCTAGTCGTTGGTGTGAAGTAGGAATGAGCTGTGGTGGAAACAGTTTTTCAGCTTTTGATTTGGTTTGTGTGTTTTGGTTTTTTTGTGTGTCTGGTTTTTGTTGTTGTGTTTTTTTAGGAATTCAGGACACTTGTGTTGGTAGAATGGTGTTCTTTATCCTTTTGTTAAGGAAGGAAGAAGAAAGTACTTCTAGGGTGTGATCTGTATCCTTCTAAACTCTGTTCTTGGAGGATGAAATATAGTGTTATTGCCTGTCCTTAGAGGGTTGTCTTGTTCAAAATTATAATGCCATTGAAACAGGAATTATTAGAAATAGCTTTCCAAAAGTTTGGAAGTGCATTTATATTGAAAAAAAACAATGTTCAAGTAAGTTACATGGTTGGCATTTTGTTTTGGTTGTTTCCAGGTGGACTTGCTGGAGGTGCAGTATAGGTCTAAATTGCAAACATGGAAAGCTGATTTTCTGAGTGGTGTGTGCTTTGTGTGATTTTTTTTGTGCAAGTTCCAGTTAGCTTCCTTTCTGTTGTAGCATTGTCTCCAGTCCCCAAATCAGAAGAAAACTCACTTAAGTCTTGTTTCTGGGCACAGGCTTTGCCTGACATTTAGTGCATTGTAGACAACCTAATCTTACTGTTTGCTGTTTAAAGCCTCTTTCCTGACCTTCCTGCCTCCCTGTGGGGTGTGGGAGGGTGGCAGAAAAGGAGAAATTGTGATCTTTTGCTAGGAGCAGTGTATGTGCAGAGCCTTCACTTACATAACATACAGTAACATATCTAACAGGACTGCAAGGGCTGTGTTCTGGGCTGCCTTTTACTAGTGTTAGGCCTTGTAATACTTAATGAAAGGACCATGAAAAGCCCTTGCTCTGAACCCTAATATGCTGTTTAATTGGGATGCTTTCCTTGGTATTAAAGGCATAACTTTTTGCTCTTGGGTTTAGCAAGAAAATTGTTGACGTGGTGTCTTATGAATTTGTTGATATCTGGATGGTGAATGAGTTTATTGTATGCTTCTAATAAATAACTGAGGAATATTGGATTGCTTTGTTTGGAAACTGACCTATGATTTTCTTAGAGGATATTTTTATTTAGTTTATGAAGCTTTAATGGGTGGCTGCTAGTGTGCCATGGCTGTTTGGAAAAAAGAGGAATTTTTCTGTTGACAAACGTCTACAATTTATTCTCTCAGTCTATCAAGTTTCTCATTGTGGATTAGGTGTGGCACAGTTTGAGCACTGGTAAGTGTGAATAAATTAAACTCATGTTTTGATCTCCTTGTGTTAGTTCAGAATTCTCATTGGGGTGTATGTGAGAGGATGTGGAGTTCACAGAGTGATTGTCAAAACTATTCCACGGATCCTCCCTTTACTTTTTTTGCTTTTACAGAAAGTTTCACCTGGGTGGGGTATGGAAAAATCCGTGGGCTGCAGACACACGTGTGAGCTCTCTGTGCCATGTTGCTTTGCACTGTGGCTTCCTGTGCCAAAACTTCCTGTTTTTGGTAGAACAGACTTTCATACTTTGCCACCTGTGGTGCATTTCTGAGGCTAAGAGGGCTGCAATCCACAAAATCCATGCTGTGGTTCCCATTTTGCTTCAAGCTGAAGTAGCTCAGATAAAGTAAATTAGACACTCAAACAGAAAATGCAGGCTGTTACTAAAGGGGAATTAAGCAGAAGTTATTTCTAGATGCAGAGGTTATATTCTAGATCCAAAGGATGGTCATGTGTCTTCCTCTCTGGTATTGCCCTGTCCTAAAATCTCTGTGCTGTTGTTGGCTTGGGTGGAGCTACTGATGCTGCTTTCAGCCCCTGGCACAATTTGGGCAGGAACAGGATCCTTCTTCTTGATCCTTTGGCTCATGCTCGGACAAAAGTATCTCATAAAGGTTAAGAACCATGTCAGAGATAGTCAAACTAAAGCTTATCAAGGTTAGGTATGTGTGGGTTTTAAAAAGTAAGTTTGGATCTTCCCAAGAATACAGGTGATGCCTTCAGTTTTAGCTCCATGTTTTTCAGATTCCGTGCTGCCTAGGGCTGTAGTTCTGAGCCTCATATTCAGTGTCAGTGAGCTCTTCACAGAGCAGGAAGACAAAACAAATCCTTTCCTGCTGAGGACCAAGGACAATGGTTACAAGTTTTCAGCCCCAAAAGCACAAACAACAGTGGATGAAGAGAGAAAACAAGAAGGATGGGACTTCATAATCTGAATTATGATTGGACATAATTGGACAATTATAACCCCAGTATGCAAATACACTAAAAAATTACAGAAGTGTGAAACCTCATGACCAGCTGTCCATTTTGTGACCATTTTAAGTCCACCTTGGGTGCAGCCCTGGTCAGGCTCTTGCCCTGTCCAAGGTGTACCCTTAAAGGCTTTTCAATAAATATCGACTTTATTCTCTAGCTCTGTGCAGTCTCTGTTCCAGGTCAGCCTTCCCAAGGAAGGAATTCCCTTCTTAGAAACCTGAATTTTGATTTACCAATCTAAAAAGGAGAGGTGCTGAAATGTCTAAGCTCTGATGACTTAATTTTAAATGCACAATTTAACTACTTAACTGTAGCTGAATGTCATACTTGTGTTGTAAAACAGGTTTATTCTGGATAAAATCTGCTCTCAAATGGTCAGTCAGTTGAAAAATCATTGTTGGGCAAATTCTATTTTAGCAATGTCACAGGTGAGGGTAATGGCAAAGTACAGGTCTTGAGGATCACCTGCAGAAGTGGTGATCCTTAAAAATTGACTGTGTAAGAGATTGTGATGTTTGCTGTTGAAACCACTGCTTTGAATAGCCAGGCTTTTGCTAAATGTTTTGACCAATCTGACATAATTCTTGGAATTAAAACCCTCAGAGAGAACCACTCTGCTTGATTATTCACATGTGATTCACTGTTATCACTTGTGCAGAAAACCTTTAACAAATGAAAATAGCATATGCTGGCTACAAAAGGAACTATATCCAAACCCAAGGCTCTTAACTGGGTTTAAAAATAAGTTTATTTTCTTTTCTGGTTCAAAGTGTGCCTCAGCCCGTTTGGCAGGGGGAGCAGGGGGGATCTGCACTTGTTTTGCTTCAGTGTTTCCTGTCTTTCTTCAGCTCTTTGGGAGCCAAGCAACAATGTTTTGTCCTTTTCATTGTAGCACAGCTTATGTATGATATATGTGAGTGGAAGAATTTCTGCTCTTATCCAGGCTGAATGCTTACCTGTGTTTCTTCTGAGAGCTCTTTCTGTGCCATTGTCTGTAGAAGTTGTACAAAAGCTGAAAATCTTAGGCCTGTCTTCATCTTTAATCTGAACCTGAGTGAGAAAGGCTAGGGTGTAAAAATAAAAAAAAAAACACAGGGCTCTGCAACCCCTTGAACTTTGTAATAAGCATTGTGGAACGTTGTCTTGGTATTGTGAAAGAGCTTCTGTGGTATTAGAAAAGAGCTTTTCTCTACTTTATCATAGCTCCTGGGCTAGAGAACAGGCATTTATACCAAACTGATAAAGGTCTTTCATGGGAAGGCCTGTCCTGAAACCCCCTGGTGTAGTTGGGGTTCTTTGGCACTAATTGGCTCAGGTACTTGATGAGCTTGTGTGTGCAGGTGAGCTTCTGGCTTTAGGGGTTGTTCTGTTTTGGCATCCTCCTTCTGTTTCAGGCAGGTTGTCGGTGTACAACCCCAAATATGTTCATGTGGCCCAACAGCCCTTTCCAGAAATCTCTTTTCCTCTTTTAATAGCTTTTGTTTCCTGCTCAAAGACTAAATAATTGATACTTGAGTCTCTCTGGAAAGGAGCTTTCTCTAAATAATTGATGGACTTGAAGGTAATAAAGTCAGGTGTTTGAGTTGCTGCACTTGCAGCTGAAAGGTGCAGCAGAGTATTTGGAGGCAGCTGAATGCTGTGAATTTCAATGTTTTAAAAAACCTAATTTGTTCAGCTTGGCAAGTTGCGTACTCTGGCTTTGGGGCATAAAATGGGTGCTGAAATGTGTTCACTGACATCTAGAAACTTCTGGAATAGAAAACAAAGGGAATAGCCTCAAGTAACTTGTATCTGAAGGGAAATACCTGAGAGGTTGGTCTTCGGTCTTTATGTCACAGCAGCCTTCTGACTGCCAGGGTAGGGAGCTGATTCTTTTGATACATACTGATTTTCCCTCAATGGATGGTTATTAGATAGTGCTCAGGGAAGCTTCATGGGGGTGAAATATGCCTGCAGTGCTGTAGCTGTATCTAATAAAGGGTAAAAGCAGCAAAGCTTTCTGCCCTGCCCTCAGTGCTAAGTTACTTTGGCTGGGCTGCATGGCAAGCCTGTGGAGCAGGAAGGCTCATCCAAAAAGCTGTCTGACTTGAAACTAATGGAAGGCAATTAGTGAGAGGACTCTTGGAAAGCAATTGGTGAGATGACTCTTGGAAGACAACAAGGCATCTTTCTTTGCTAAGTGTCCATCGTGCTGAGCCTGTCCAGCTGGGGCAAGTGAGGAGGGAAGGTGCAGTTCAGTGCTGTGGTGCTGTTTTATCAGAGCTGTGCTGTTTTGTAGCCAGCCATGCTGTACTGTCAGCCCATCCAGATGGCCGTTTTCTGTGCTGTCACATTTTTTTCCATCAGGAGATATGCTTCTTGTTTTACTGAAGGCCCAGGTTGGGAAGCATTTGTGTCTAAGCTCTGCACCTTCTAATTCTGCTGGTGTTTGTAATCAGCTGTTGCAGAGACTGAGGTCTGTGTTGGAAGAAGCCCTGACTGTGTCCCTTCAGGGCCTTTGTTGCCCTGATCTCTGAATGGCACAGTGTTGTTCTTGGCATCCTCTGGAGAGGTGGAAAGCCTGTTTTTCCTCCTTCCCCAGGGGCGGATACAGAGCCTTTGGGCGAGACGGTCAGGGCTTTCTCACGACCCGCCACAGCGTTGGCTTGGGGGGAAGGGCCGGAGCTGTTCAAGCACGGGCTTGTCCTGAAGCAGCTTTGGTTTTTTCTTTTTAATCTCTTCCCTGTGGTGTGGTAGCATGTGCTGGGTGCTCTGCCAACCTACTTACTATAACTCCTGAAGCATTAACTTGTTGCTGTGTATTTGGGCTGAGGCATTTATTCTGCTGAAGGGCTGGCAGTGGATAGGATTGTGAGACATCGGTGAAGGCTTTTTTTGTCACATCTTTCAGATTTTCCAGTGCTGCCTCAGAGGTTTATCTTCTTGTTGGGCTTTGCCAGTTTCAAGATGTGTTTCTTTACCCAGAAGGGAGGTGAAGATATGAATTACATGATGGTTGAGCTGTCTACGTGGCCAGAAAGAGCCATTTTCTCCTGTGGTTTGTAAGCTGGTGATTGTCGTCCTTGGCAAGTAAAATGAGGCTGTCCTGGTTGTTTTATGAATGCAGTTGTTGGAGGTGGAGGGCAGCTTTGGAAAGCTTTGAGAGCATTGTCCCCAAACCCTCCGTGCCCTTCCCCAAAAAGCAGCGTTCTCTGGTGCCTCATTTGAGTGTTCCTCTGGTGTTGGAAGCATAGGCCCTGGTAGTTGTGATGGGAGGGGAGGAAAAAAAGAGGTTTTATGGATTGAAATCCACATCTTGTTTCCGTGACTTGGAGTCAGCATTGTTTAAACAAAACAAGTGGTGAATGTAACTAGTATTACCCAGATATTGCAGTTGTTTCTTAGCGTGCTCATTACTAGAGATCACATTTGAACCATGGAATTTTAATTTTTTTTAACTAAGAAATACCTTGATCTGATTTACACTGTTAAACATATATTTTATTATATGTAATATATGTTTCTATATATAAATTCATATAAAGGACTGTTCAATGTGAAGGCTAAGAAATATGGTGTGGCTGTAGACAAACTGCACATTATATCCAAAGCAAGGAACATTTTTAAGAAAACAAACCACAAAACCCAAAGCAAATTATATGCTCATCACTTGTTTGTTGTATATTGCCATAATCAGTCTCTCAGGGTTTTTTTTCTTATGAAAAGAGAAAATGAAAGTGTATTCTTTTAGACTGAAATACAACTGGAGAATGAACAAGTGGCATTCCTGGAAGTGGAGAAAAGTCACAGTACATATAAAAATTTAGGATGTTCTCTGGAGAAAGAGTATATTTGCCAGCAAATAAAGTTGGTGGCTTCCTGCCTTTTTTATGCTATGAAGTGGTATTGCAAATGGAGGGGCCCATTCTGTGCTGGAAACCTTTTGTTCTGTGTGGAGGTATGGGAGGGAGCAGACCAAGTACATGAAATAGGTTCTGTCACTGTTGGATTGATAAATAGAAGAAAAAATATTCTCCAAACTGGAAGTTCTGGCTCCTCAGATAAGATATTTGCTTTGTAAGGCTTCCAAAGCCTTCTCTTGGAAGGGGGGGAAAAAATCGAATTACATGCTTCTTTTAAATTAAGACTGAGTTTTGCCTTGCAACTGCTGATGTTACAGAGAGTGGGTATCTATCTGCTCTAGTGAGAGGTAGTAGAAAGCAAGTGAGAAGTTTGGGTCAGCTAAGATTGTTCTGGTTGCTTGTTCTGACAGGTTTTGCAGCCTGGGGTGGATAAATTCCTGCTCAGAATGACTAACTGGTTTCTATGTTTCCCAATACCTGAACTTGCTGTGAAGCAAAAGGAAAGCATGACTTGTGGCTTGTGTATAGTGAATAAATTGCAGCACAGGCAAGGTCCTATTCAGATGAAACTGCTCAATAGCTAAAGAAAGTTTTCATAAACACAAAATATTTTTCTAAGATGTTAATGAGGCATCTATTGAACTGTAGTGATGATGTCTAGTGTTGTTTTCACTTACTTTGATGTAATCCAACTGAATTTTAACTCCAGAGTGCTTTTGAGGATATGGTCAGTGAAGGCCTACATCCTGTGCTCTTGCTCTTCTCTGTATTTCTTAAATATTAGTAAGGTGATGGATATCTTAGAAGAGGATCTGTCTCTCTTCTACTGTGTTCTCCTTGGAAAGTTGCTGACTTTTAGATGAAGTTTACATCTAACATTTCCTTTTCTCTCTGTTTCCTGTAGTATGTCTTGCTTTAAGTCAGAATGTGGAATATATGCTTTGTTTGCAGTCAGCTACTTTGAGCAGATTTTCCTTGACCTAGGTAAGAGATCCTTGCCTTTTAGTTGATGCCTTTGTTGAGCACATCTGTTGCTGAAACAGAAACTTCCTTTTCTGTTCAGCTACTGCTTCAATGAACCTGAGGTCAGTGGGGCAGAACTAGCATAAATGTAGTAAAATTCTGTGGATAATTGAGTTGTGCCTCTCCTTAGTGTCAATAACTAAAAATATTTCTAGTTTGAATTTACATTGTCAAGACTTCCATTGTACAGTGTCATTGACTGGCATCCTGAGCCTTTTCTGTAAATGAAAATATGGCATCTTTGTAACTTCTTTTGTTTTGTGGAGGTTTTTTAATATTAGTAGTTGGTTTGGTTTTTGTTTTGTCGTTTTTTTTGCTGTGTAGGAATAAGCATTTTTTTCACATGGAAACAAGGCCAGCCAACTGAATCTTTTGTAGCTTCTGTATGAAGAATAGTGAAAAGTAATTGGTAAAACTGCTGTTGTCCTCTGTTACAGCTTTTGAATTGCTGTGGGAGCAGTACTGAATTCTGCTTGCCTTTTGCAAGTCTTTAGTGTAGTTCTGTTAGTTTAAGAAATCAGATGGAGCTGAAAATATTCCATGAATCATAGCTTGAATAGCTCCTTGAATTATAGTTGTGCAGTGTAGAGCCTTTATGCCAGAGGATTGGTGGTGTTAGTCAAGTGGGGAATTCAGAACAGGGTCTTGATGACAGTGTAGTTTATTCCCAAAAATGTGGAGTGCCCACTTTGTGAATGTTACTCTGAGTTCTGAGCATGGTGTTTTGGATGCAGCTCATCCACACAGAAGTAGTGGCTTGGCCAAAAGTGCAGCATAAGGAGTGTGAGGTATAGGGACCTGGAGTGGAGCTCTTTTGTATTGCTGCTTCCTTGTTTGGGGTTTGGAAACACTGGTGTATGTTTCTGACAAGTTTTCCTAAGCTGTGGTTTGTGATGCAGTAATAGAATAAACCCTGGTCTCTGAAACATGAAACCCTTCCCTGTAGGTGGGGATTTGTTCTCTGAGGGACTGTTTAATACTTACAGTGCAGCAACTTCTGCTTGAAATATTCCTTGAGGTCTTTGAGTCTTCAGCACAGTACAAAATAAGGGTCTCAAAAGATGATGTCTTAAGAGTTCTGTGTGGCTTTGGCCATGTTTTCCATTGAGTTCTGAGATTTGTTACTTGCCATTATTTTTCTGGTGAAAGAGAGAATGCCTATTAATGATCTGTCTTTCATCAGCAGTCTTTCAGGTTAAAAAAAAAATACCCTTTTATTGATTAATCCTCAGATTGCTTCTAAGAATGAGCAAATATTTCTCTCCTTATCTGAACTGCAGCACAGCTAAATAAACTGTGCTTGTATTCCTTAAGAGAAGCTTGAGTCTGTTTTTTTTGATGCCTGAGTCTGAGTTCCTTGGAGACAAAATTGCAAAATGACATGTTTGCTTAGAGTTCCTGAGTCATCAGCAGGACTACTGTCTATTTCCAGGAGCAGATTAGCCTGTAAGAGCATCAAATCCTGTCAGTTTATCTTGCTTTTTTGCTGTACCAGCTCAGCCCCTTCCTTAACATGAAGATTTCATGGCTGGCACCCAGATACTGTTCTGAATGTTAGGATCCCTGTGGTGGTCAGCTTCTCTCTAGGATGTGGAAAGAGCAGTCTGTAGTGCCTCTTAGTTGTTCCCTTTTCAGAATGTCCTAAGAATACCTCTGAATTTTGCCTGGTCAGGGATTAGGCTGCCTTTACTTTCACAAAAACCCCTAATGATTGAGCAATTTCAAAGAATGACAGTTGTTTTTAATGACACCGTGTCTTGTATGAACTGATGCTTTTTGATATAGATTTGGTCTTGATGGAATGGAATTGAGTCACATCAAAACAAGTCCTAGACCAAAGTACAGTATTTTAGAAATTCTTGCTCCTCAGCATATTCTTCTCTGTCCATTTGCTTCACCAGCTCCGTGTAGATGTGATGCTTTGTATTGATCAACAGTGGTGGAGAAGCCAGCAGCTTGGCAAATGACATTTTTTTTCCTCTTGCCTCAGTTGTTACAACTGTTCCCCCAGCTTCATCTGTTTCAGTGTGTTGGCTTCAGGTGTGCTGCTGGTCTAGGCTGGCACTGGAGGGGTGCTGGGTTTCCATGGGCACCCTCCAGCTGCCACTGCTTTTGCTGTCCCATCCTTGTTCTCCTGACTGCCCCACGCTGGCATTTGTTCATGCTCTGGCAAGGGAGATTGGAAGGCTTAAAACTGCTTACTGCATGGTGTGTGGTACAAGATTACAGGATTGATCTGAAGATTTGCCAGTGGTTTGCTGTGTGGCTGTTTGCTCCACTGAGTAGGTTGATTAATGGTTGTGGATTTTAGGAGGAGCAGGGAAGGGGATCAGGACACCCTATATAGTGGCAGTATTGGCTGAATCTGGAACTTCAGTGGGACTCAGGTCTGCCTTGTAAAGTAAATGTCTCTGGAGGACTAAAAGAATTTTTGGACCTAAATCTGAAAACGTATTTCATTTCAGTTGTTGTAGACTTAACACCTTATCTGTGAGGATTTCTCTGTATACCTGCAGTAGATGAGTTAATAGATCACATCATCTGTTTTATGAGAATTAGGAATATACATTAGGAATATCACTGCTGTAGCATTCTGAAGGTAAGAGTGAAGTTGTGGGTGTTGAAAAGCTTTGGAAATGGCAGTAGCCTCTTGATGAATGACTATGTTTTTCCCCTCTCACTAAAGCTGTAAATGCCAAGACAAAATTATATTCTGCCAAAGCAGCAGTGCTCTGCATTTAATTTTTAAAAATTCCTGTTGCTGTGAGTGGGTGCTGTCAGCTGACACAAAGGGATTTGCTTTGTCTGAAGCACAGTGGAGAACGTTATTAGTCTGTGCTGCCCACATACTGCTTTAATCTTCCAAGTGTTTTTAGTATTGCCTAACCATAGCTATGCAGCCTGTGCTGTGAACTGAGTGAATTACTGACATAGCAGATTTCTAGACTGGTAACAGATGCCTTCTGTGTTAGGAAACATGACTGCTTTTAGTATAAACACAGGGAAGCTGGCTGTGTAGTCTTGAGTGGACTGCTTCATTTGTTTGTAGTGTTAGGGGGAAAATATCACATACCTGCACTTGAGATTTCTTATGCTACTCCCATAGCAGCCATACAGTGTTCAGTGGTCTGTCAAGAACCACCAAAAGAATTCTGATGAAGATAGGCACAGAACAAGCCAAATCAGCTCTTAGATAGGCAGGTGTTTTGGAAACTGATACCTGTCTGAGGAGCTGTGTGCTTTACAGGACAGCTTCTTGCTAGTACTGGTACCTCCCCCATAATTTCTGAGCACTTAGAAGTGTGTATGTTGAAGAAAATATTTTGCTTTTTCATTCTGCTAGAGTACTGTGATTGCTATTAACTGGGGCATCTTAGCAGTTGTTTGAAGCATGAAGAAATGTCTTGTAAGCTGATGGCCAAAACAGTGTGGTAGGTGGGGAGTAGTAAAAATAAGGATATTTTGAATGCTCTTATTCCTGTAAATAGTTTCAGTGAAGCTGAGGCTGAACAGTTGAATAGAAGTCCAATGCCAACGAGGGTAATCTAACAAGAAGTAAGTCTTCAAATGATGTTGGTACTTCAGGTCCTGAAATGATGTGCTTGCCTTTTTGCCTCAGGTTATATTTTAAGCCTCTTTGTCTAGCAGAACCTCATTTTTGTGAAATTTAACGATGTAGCAGCACCAAAAGCAATGTTCTTTATGTGCATGTTGCAGTTGTTGCTCCTGTCTTTTACCAGGTTCCTGCCTTTTTACGGGGAGGAGGCAGAACAGTGTGCCTGCATCTGGGGAATATGCATGAATACCCTGGACTGGCAGCCAGTGTACTGCTGTACAATGGGATTACACTCATGCAGATGGAGTCTTGGACTCTGCTCAGATTAGTGGGATTCTGTTCTTGTACCCTCTCTTTCATCTCTTGCCCAGGCACATCAGACTGACTGACTTGGACAAGTGTATGCATATTGATTGCTGAAATGTAAATTGCTGTTTGGAGCTAGAAACTGAAATTAACTTGGGACAACCAAACTTTGTTCCTTTTCTTATATTCACTCAGTTGTGGATTTAGATAAGGAGGACAATGGTGTTTAAGCAAGAGTTCTTTGCTTTCATAACAGTTGTAAAAGTTCCTAAATTTTGTCTGCTACATTGGATGGGTTGCAAAAGTCAGTAATTAAATTACAAAACTCATTTTACATGGTATGCCTGGGCCACATGTAGGAAGGTCCTTTCCAGTCACTGCCTATACTGCCTTAAAGTACAATTTCCTTTGCTTTAACAGAAGTTAATTTTTTTTCCTATAAATGGACTGTGTGCATTAGAATTTATAAGGTGAAGGAAGAAAACTTTTCTTCAGTATTTGGTTAGAAATATATGGAAATCAGCATCTGGTCTCTAGAAATATCAAGCTCAAGTATTCACATTCTAGGCTGTATTGGGTGGGATTCTCAAAGCTGACTTGTGTTTCTTCTGTAAGTGGGAGTATTTTTCATTCTCAGGTGCAGATTCCTTTCTAGGAAAAAAAAACAAAAACAAAACAAAACAAAAGACTAAACCCAACCCCCCCAAAAACCTAGTTTATCTTCGCATAGCTGTGGATGTGGTACAGTTCACTTGTCCATTCTATGGTCTGGATTTCAGACTTGACTGGGCATGTTTGGTTTTTACATGCTGTCTGTGAATGCCCAGGGTGGCACAGTACATTTTCTTAGTTAGAAGGTGTTTGAAAATTCAGCATTCTTGCTTCCTTGCCTTTGCAAACCTTTCATTGACATTTACCTCAAGGAAGTGGAGGATTGAAATGCTGCTCATCTGTCTTAGACATCACTCAGCTGTCCAGAATGTGAGGGCTGTGCAAGTGCTCACTCCTGCTCTGAATTTACATCTTGTTCTCTGTTTTTCCTGTGCCAGGCATTTCTGCAGAGGTGGGAGCTGTGGTTGAACCTTATCTGGCTGTGTGTGTGTAGGGAAGCAAACCAAGCTCCACAGAGCAGATGGGTTTTAAATGGTGGCACTTTGGTTCTTGAGAATGAAACCTCTTACAGGAGATGATCTGGTAAAGGAACATGCAGATATGGAAGAGCTGGGTACTCTTACCTTTTGTATTTAGCAATCCATAGACACTGAGAGATTCCAGGTGACCACTTTGGATATCCTGCTGGCTGGATTGCTGGATGTGCAATCCCCAGGGTTTGTGGATAACTCCAAGCAGCCATCTGCAGAAGTAAAACAGTTTTGAAAGAGTGAAAAGGCAGAGTGTTAACTTGCTGATGTAGATCTTCCTAGGCTAACTGTATAGTGAGTTTCCTTTGTGGGTGTGCCAGCTGTGTTACAGCACTAGGGTGCTTAAAGATAAGGTGAGAAAGCAACAGATACTGAAAGGAAGTGTAGGGTCAAAGTTTTAGCTGAGCTTCAAAATATCCCTGGATGGCATATGGTACAGATTACTGTACTCCCTTTCTCAACAGAGCAAGAGAGACCTGAGGGAAAAACCCCTTTATTCATGAAGCCTTTGCCTAATGCTGTCATCCTTTCTCTTCTGTGCAGGTGCTGTGCTATAGAAGATGCACTATTATCGATATTCTAATGCAGAAGTCAGCTGTTGGTACAAATACTTGCTCTTCAGCTACAACATTGTCTTTTGGGTGAGTACAAAATTGAGAGGCTGAAAGAGTTTAGGCATGGCTAAGTTTTATTAACTTCATTACTCTGTTCAAGAGAACAAGCTGAAATCATTGCCTAAGGCAGCTGACTGATGGATAGTATGCCCCAGGTGTTTTGTAATTGAAGAAGCTTATGCCATATGAGAAATTATTATTGAAAGTGTGAGGACTCAGTATCCATGTTAAGTTGCTTCCCTGTTAAAAGAATCCTCTTATAATGTTTCCTTTCAGATCATCTTTGAGCTTTGTTGGGTGGTGTAGCTGTAAATATGCTGTGCAGAGGAGAAGGAGCTTCCTCCCAGATGTGTCATCAGCTGGCAGCATATATCATGCTCTGTGGGCAGCTGAATTGTCTGATACAGTCTTGAAATACTTAGCTATGGACTAACTTGCCTATAAAGTTTGTTTAGAAGTGTGAGTGTGAAAAGGTACAATAATAGATGAGTGGTTTTAGATGTGTATGATGGTTACTGAAGCACCTGCCTTGGGTAAGAAGGCCCTTTAAAGGTTAGGGCATAGTTTGCACTAGAAAGAGTTAAGGTGTCTGGGGGGAAGCTGAGGAAGCAGTTCAGATAAACTCAATAACTCATTTTGGAACTTGCAGGTCAATTGTAAAGTTTTTGCACCTGAAGTCCTTGGAACTGCAGTCATAGAAAGGTATGAGTAGTCCTGGAAAAGTTCAGATGCAGTGGCTTGTCTAGTGCTAGCAGTAAAGTTGCTGAAAACCACAGAATCTTTTGCTACTGTCACCACCTTTTGTTTGCTAGTGCAATGCTCTAACATGAACCTGTAGCATTAAGCCACAGGGAAGTTATCCTTGTGTGGATACCAGGGCAGAAAAGATGTGTAGAAATGTTTGTTCCATTAAGGGTTATTTTGCTACAATATTGCATAGTGCAGGTGTTCGTTAGGGATGATGTTTTCCGTGTTGCAACTGAAGGTGCCTTCAACAGGCAAAAATTGTACTTAGAAGCCACCAGCTCTGCAGTTCCTTTTCTTTATTGTACAATTCCCATATACCTGTAGAGGAGTGTGGCACAGTGAGAAGTGATACTTGCCAAGCTGCTCTGGATTTCAGAGAAATCACTTCATAACTATGTGGGTGCTCCTCAGTTCATGGTGGGATATGTGAGAAATCAGCACTCTTGTTCCTGAACATACTAGGATTCTTCCAGACCTCTATTTTTTTTCCTACTGAGTGTCTCATGCGGTGGGGTCTATGACTGACTGTTTCTGACAGCCTTTTAAAAACTGAAATTTTTTGTCTTCACTGTGAGGAGAAGACTATCAAGGATTTGCCCATTTTTTTCACAGGAATCAATTTTGTATCTTTTGTCTTCTCTGCAGTCATTACATTTTTTTTTTCACTTTTTAAAAGCTGTATTCTCTTGAGATGAATGATGAAGATATAAAGATTTTTCTGTTTTTTTAAAGAAAAACTTTTAAAGAGATGCCAAAACATTGAGGAGAATTCGTAACACAACCTGTTTTGTCTGATCTGTTGGCTGGAGAAATTAGCTTTCTGAACAGGTACTTGTAGTCTTGGTAGCTTCCTCCACAAAAGGGTCTGATGCTTCTGTTGATGTTATCAGGCTGATCTAGTAAATGATGTGCAGCTACAGCTCTTTTGATAAGATTTTTGGCACCTTTAGTTGTAGAACAAGCTATGTAAATGTCGAAGGTAGACACCCCTATAGGCAATCCATGAATCATTTAGCTGACACAAGGATTCAGGAGACTGTGAAATTCTGCTGGCTGGGATGACTGCAAATTTATCATTTGTGAAACGGAGTAAATTTTCTGTGTGTCTTAAAAGAGCTGAAGGACTACAGGACCAGAAGGGGAAATGTAACCATAACTCAGAAGCAGCATTTGAGGAGGGAATGTTAGTTTTGATTTACTTTCTTTGGGCTTTCTGGGAACTTGTTAGTGAGCCTGGCTGCTCTAGAGGTGGATGAGGGATGACTTTAGCTAGATGTCAGAGGGCCTTTTGCCCATATAAACTGTTAGAGCTCTCCTGTGTTTCAACTCAGGACCATTTATATACAAACCAGGTCATGTGCATGTAAATAGCTGCATTTGTTCTTCTGTCATACTTATTAAAGGTAAATGTTGACTTTCCAATTATAGCTCTAAAGATATCGACTATATAAACTTTAAAGCATGTGGTGATGTAATAATTCCCAGAATTTTTAAACTTTTCACTAAGTGGTTACTGCAGTTGGTGTCATGCTTCAAATACAGTTCATATAGATTGGGATGAAACAAAATATTGAACTCAAAGAGGGCAAATAGGATTAATAACAGCAAGCTCAGTGTAATCACCCTTTAGAATTCTGTAAATCTTTACTCTTTGGAAGTCTCTTTTTTTTTCAGGTGAGTGACTTGGGAATAGAAATTTCAGGCTTTTACTTGTGCACTGCTGGCTTGTAATATCACTTCCCCAGTCTTTTAAGACTGGGAATGGAGGCCATAGGAAGACTCTGCCTAGGCATGACTTTGATGTGCCATTACTTTGTTTCCATCTTGCTTTTTAAGCATGCTCACAGGAGTTAGGTTGTCCAAATACACTCTTGTTAATGAGTGTTGATAAGGCAGTACAGCCATTAAGATAGCCCTGCAGGGAGCAAGATAAGGCTGGACCTTTTTGTGCTTGAAAGTTTTTTTTTTTGTCAAATAACTTCATTTGTCATGGATCAATTTAAAGACTGCAACAATGCCAAGTGAAGAGCTTGGTTTTGGCACCTTTCTGTTCTGAGTCATCCAGCAACTGAGTGAGCTTTTCTGTGAAAGCTCTGGTGCTTGCTGCTTTGCCCACAGTTGAAAGGGATTTTTTTGGGGTAGGCTGAGAATTGCATGTCAGCTGGTCCATGGCTGTTTCAGTGAAGGATTGCATGTGTGCTCTACCAAAGCCTTTAGGCTGCATGTGAACTGTCTCTCACATGAATTGAGAGGAGAGGGTAAAACAGCTTTTAGCTACCTTTACCTGGATTTATCTTCTAAAGGTCTGTAGTTGTGTGTGACTCTTAAGGATTATTGGAAACAAAACCAGAACTTGTCACTCATCCTATAGGAGATCTGGCATTTTGCCCTGAACATGGTGATGAAGGGGAAAAATTCTCTTCAGTTGTGGAAAAGAATTCTGAGTTCCTCTCTTTGAAAAATAAGAGAAGACCCAGGTTAGCATAAGATTTTCTCGGCTTTGCTCTGTATGTTGTTTTCCAGGAACTTCTGAAACAGCAATGGTGTGGCAGGAAGAGGAGAGAATGTACCACCAGGTGGTTTCCTGACTCTGAGAGGAAGAGTCTCTGAAGAGACAAGGATGGGAAGGAAGGGCTGCAGGCTGCTGATTGCTCTAGCATGGGTGGAGCTGCAGTGTAAAATAGGATTATCCAGGGAGTGGGAAATGTGTTCTCTGTAAGAATATACAAAAACTGCATGCAATTCCTATTGCTGCTGGTCAGACCTAGGGACAGATTGACCCACAATCAGTTTGTGTGCAAGAATTGTCTTGGAAGAGTCACTTAGCTGCTGCCTACATTTGAGAAACAAATTAGCCCTGTTTTCTCAGTTGGTAATGTGATTCTGACAGCACAGTCACAGGAATCCTAAGAATTCAAAGTGTGATTGGGAATGGATAAATGAGTAATGCTTAAAAGTGGTAATTTAGGCACAGTCTCACTGAATTGGCATCAGTATTGTGCATCTGAGCAGAGCCTACAGGTTGATGCAATATGTTAAAAAAGTCGATTTATCAGTTCTAAAGCAGGAAATAAGCAAATGCTGGTAAATAGTGTTTCAGTTTCCTCTTCAAAGGGGAACAATTGAGCTGCTTTGTGTATGTTTCCATCTAACCTTTCATGCAGTGAATGGCTTAAAGGACTCTCCTGCACAGCAGTGGATTGGGAAGTCCAGTTTGTTCTTGTTCATGTCATTCAGATTCTGGTGAAAGGCAAATTTCAAAATGCTGCTGTGCTTTTTTGAAATAGCTGACTACCCTACTCACCCTGGGGACACTTCTGGTTGTTCTTGCTTCTTCTCAGCTGCCTGTTGCCCCATTCACTCAGCTGTTTTGTTCAGAGAGCTGAAGAAGGTTAAAACTTGGCCTTTAGGCAGGATCAGTTCCCTGGTCTGCCTTGTAGCCATCACTTGGCTGCCTTTATGCAGTTGTGTTAGGGTATTTTCCTGGGGCTGGAGATTCTCTGTAGAACTCTGGGCACACTCAATCACACAGACTTCTGAGCTAGCTGGGTCACCACAGTGTGTTCTGCAATGCTTTTCAGTAAGGTACCTCATCTTGCACGTAGTCTTTAGTGCAAAAGGATTTAATTTCATTTTTCATTGCACTACTGCTTTGTTGCAAATTGGTTGTTTTGGTAATTGCACCTTTAGTGTAGTGTCTAATGGCTTTGTTTCTTCTGCAAGTACATCGTACTTGACTGGATTTTTGATAAAGAAACTTAATGTGTCTGGTTTGGTTGCTTCTAGTGAAAATTATTAATTGCTTGTCTTAGCTGAATTAAGTTCTAGATTTATCCACATTGATTTTTCTTCTGATAAACTATTTTATTTGTAGATAGTTTGCATAGATGGTTATGGAAATAACTTTGTAAAAATAGTATAGTTTCTTGAAACTGAACATTTTATAAAAACATGAGAGCAAAGTTCATGTTCAAAGGTGAAAATAATGCATACTAGTGAAAAATCTACTTAATCAAAAATCCATTACAATTTAATTAAGAAGGTAATTATAATGAAAGGCAGAGAGTCTGAAGAGGTCACCCTATTTACAAATTGAATAGCACAATATTAGTATTCTAGTACCCTTAATTTGTGTACACAGAGTAGAATGTTTTCCCAATTATTTTTTTCCACCTTCTTTTCTGTAGAAAAAGTTTCGAAAGATCTAGCTGTGTAATTTACCTTGATTACTGCAAACTATACCAGCTGTCTTCATCTGTCTCCCAGCATTCCTGGAGCATTTGGAGTGAAAAGGATGAAGGATGCATCAATTACATGCACTGTGCAACTTAATGAGATACAAGTTTGATTACTGAATATTTTCCCTGCGTTTTTTTGATCTGAAGGTCACTGGATTAAGACCTGGGTCAATATTCTGTTTATATTGATGTGGTTTTTAATAGCATTTTTCAAATTGTGTTTTGATCCAAATGATCATTTTAGATGTTATTAACTGATTCAGAGTCCAAGGTGAGTAGTCATTGTGCTGTTGCTTAGTAAGCAACATCTGAGAATTTATTTAGCACAGCTTTGTCCATGTATCAGTGGTGGTTTTGGTTGCTTAATCTTTAAGACCAGAATATGGCATATAAGAATTCCTGCCTAGACAGAAGTGTGTAATATAATCTGACTAAGTTTTATGGAATGACATGGATGATGCTTGCAGCCCTTTTTGGCTTTGCTTTCCCCACTCTGCCCCACAGAATAAACCCAGAACAACTTCACTTGCCCGAGCCAAGGCAAGCAGCCCATGAGCCCAGCAGTGTTTTACCCTCACACATCTGTTTTCTGGTGTGACTGTAAGAGGGTTCTTGCTTCTTGCCTGTGCTGTAGAAAATTGCCTGTGATGCCCATTTAGTTCATGGGAGGTGCTGCATTTCCTAGAGAAAAGGATTCATTTTTCAAAGTGTTTTTCAATTGTTGGGATTTACTCTTCAGTGTGTGTAAGGCTTGGCACTGTGGAGGCAACTTCAGACCTTTCTCATGATTATCAAATCATTTAGGTTGGAAAAGATTTCTTAAGATCGAATTCAGCCATTGACAAAACTGCCAAGCTGTCCATGTCCCTAAGTGCCATGTCTGTGCATCCTTTAATATGTCTAGGAATGGTGACTAAGCCATTTGCTCCAATGCTTGATAACCCTTTCAGGAAATAAGTATTTCCTAATATCCAATTTAAACTTCTCCTGGTGCAAGTTGAGGCCATTTCCTCTTGTGCTTGTTATGTGGGAGTGAAGATTGATCTCCACTTCACTACAACCTCTTTCCAGGTAGTTGTACAGAGCCAAAGGTCCCTTACAGGGTTGAATGTTTCTAAGTAGTGAGGAAGGGCTGCCCTTGGGTTGTGGAGAGGTCATTTTAGTCTGGTTATTGAAATTGGATGTTGTCTGAGCATTGAAGAAAGGGAATAAAATACTAGAACAAGGAACTCTTGCTTTGTTTGAGTGACCATAATTCAGAAGTATTTATTATACCAATGTGAATTAGTGGAGGGTTTGTTGTAAGTTAAATTTGTTGCTTATTGAAAATAAGCAAATGGACTATTAATCTAGCTTGATTCAGATGGGTTTAAACAAAATAAGGATTCAGAAGACAAACTGTATCTAATCAGAGAAAAGGCTAATATAGACAGCCTTGACTCTGAGAAGTTGCAAGGAGCAAGCATGGCTACTGTCATAGCCATAATATTGGTACTATTGGGTGACTAAATAGGAAATAACCTCAAAACACATTAAATATTCTGACACCTTCATTAGTGGGCAGGCAGACATTTTATAGCAAGTCATTGGGACAAGAATAACTTCCACTTGCTGCCTGTGGGATTGTCTGTTAAGTTCTGTGTGCTTCTTGAGTAATCATGAAGAATCAAATTAAAATACTTTTTAAAATGTAATTTATAAAATGCATAAACATTGTGGAATAAATGCTCTCCAAATAATTTGACTTATGGTGAAGAAGGTCCCATTACTATTGTCTCAAATTAGAGGCAATATTTGTTTTATTTGAGCAATAGTGGTACTAGCTAAGTTTTTTGAGAATGTGGTTGATTAATACATCTAATTTTTTTTTTTTTTTTTAATTTTAGCTAGCTGGAGTGGCCTTTCTTGCAGCTGGTCTGTGGGCATGGAGTGAAAAGGTAAGGATAGAAATGACTGGTCTTCCTTCAGTGGCTATCCCCTCCTGCTCCAGTAAAACTACTTCCTCAGGAAGCAGCAAAAGTTAAATGTAGCATCTGAGCTTAGGAACATGTTTAAATAATCTAAATTGAGTTTGGTTGGAATTAGCTTCTTGTCCTTAATCAGGAGTTAAGCTGTGACCTTTGATATTCAGAGCTATTTTATGAACTTGTAAGAACAGGGAGAATTTTGCCTTTATGAGCAGGTTCTCTTTCAAAAGCATGTTTTTGAAAATCTATATTTCTCTACCCACCTCCTTTTATTACAAACAAATATTTGTGAGTGGTATGAGCTGTCTTTATATTAAAAAAACACCCCAGTAAATCTAAATGTGCATCTTTGAAGTACTTCAGAAAGGTGCTCCTGGTCTGTTGGCCATCTGTTGTCCACTTTATTCCCCCTGGAGTGCTTAAGTGATTGTGTTTCCATGTAGAGGAACAAAACTGGAGAACATGATGTAGCTGAATAACTCTTATTTTTAGCGAAGGCTTCTTGTAGCTAAGACACTTCCTCAGCTGAAGGAAGTTGTATGCACGTGTACTCAGAGTTCTCCTGTTACAAGAGAATGACACAGGTATGGAAATGAGTGGCTCCCCCATTGAATGGCTGTAAAGGTTTAATGAATTCCAGCAGCAGGAGAAAGTGACCATGAGTAGATTCATTGATCTGCATTTCAGTCAGGAGTGGGGGCAGGTGTCCTTGCTGTTCTGCTGTGCCACTAAGTGGTAAAACTTCAATTACCATCTTATGTTCACTTTTCCTTAACTGAAGTGGTTACACACAGCAGCTATCCACATGCAGAGAGGTTCTGAGACTGCTCTGCTTTTTGAAAGTGAGTTTTATGGTGATTTTAATTCTGAGGTATTTATCCTTCTGCTCCCTGTGTGCTTGTGCACGTTCTCATAACTAGATTATTGCTGTCATGGCTATATAGTAAGCAACTTACCTCAACACATAAATGCATTTGCCTCCTATTTTGTTGTTACAAAAGAATTTTCTTTACAACCTTTAAGGAGGATGTTAAACTTGCCTTGAATTTGTGTTATCTAATGTTCATTCTTTTGTTTTGTAGACAAGCACATAGCATCTCCATTTGCCAAATTGGCTTTATGGTACACTGAAGTTACTAAAAGGCCAAAGCAGTTTCTGTCTTTTTTTTTTTTTTTAAACTTTGCCTGAGCTCTTTCTGCTCTCTGTGCTATCTTGCAAATAAATGCTTCAAAGCCTTTCCTGTGGTTTTGAGCTTCTGAATGGCTCATGAAATCTTTTCATTATTTTTTATGTCAGTTGTTCTGTGCTATGTTTTCAGTCTTTCAGAGCAGTGCCATTCTTCAGCCAGTAGTGCCTGTGTTTTACAGATAAACATCTTGGTGAACAATAGATGGGAAGTAAGAGAAAAACATTGCAGAAACTGTGCTGCAGTGCTAAACCCAGAGATAAATACAGGTGGTGGAAGAGTTCTGAACATCCTGTCTCTTACCACAACATGAAGTACATTAGCTCCCTTTCATTTCTCTGATTTTTGTTTCTTCTTTGTGCGTTAGGACTGCACTTCAGATTAATCCAGAGCAGTGGTCTTCTCTGGCTATAAATCCTGTGCTTCTCTTTTGGCTGCTAATATATTGAAATGAGACTGCTGGTTTGTGAGAAGAAAATACTACATGGAAAAGTGTTACCCTCCTGATTCCTGTTATTTGATTAAGATCCAGTCTCTAACTGGTGTATCTAATTGGCCTACTCTTATGATTTTGTAACTGGCTTTAGTTATTCTGAACAGTCATGTAAAAGTTAACTTGCATAAAATTTTAGCAATCAATATTTGTCAGACAAAAGATACTGCAAAAATCAAAGAGTGAATTACTGTAAAGTGTTGGTTGAAATAAGGTGAATAACACTGAGCCCTTTCATCAGGAAAACAGATTTTGTTGTTAGAACAGTTTTAAGGAGGACACAAAGGAAGATCTGGGAAACTAGAGGCCAATCAGCCTAACTTCATTCCAGCAAGTTGATGGCTAATAACAAATGGAGAGAGAAGAGTCAATATTTGAAATCAAGACTGTTGCTTAGAGGGCTTCAGGGGAAATGAGTCACTGTTCTGTGTGACTGAAAGAAAGGCTTGAAGTGTGAGTTTTGTTACAGAATGTCTGGCACTGGCTGCAGGTATCAGGCTGCACTCCTGTGCACCTGAGGGAATCTGTGACAAGGGGCAGCCTGTTTGTACCAGGTGCAGATGGCACAGTGCCTTTAGCAAAATGGGTATGGTGGGATGAGAGTTTTAATTCCCTTGTTTCCTTCCCTCAGGGTTTTGGAACTAACATCTTTTCTTAGGCAAAATCCCATAACCTTTTTAAAAGAGTGTGTTGTAAACATTGACTGTGAACACGAGGAAAGTGTTGTGAACCAGTGACATCTGAGGTTGAAGAATAAAGCCCAATTCCTGCCAACTTCTGTTTGTAGCATGCTTTGATCAGAGGAAATTGTCATCCAAAAAACCTTGTTTGAGCAAGTGAGATTGTCTGAAAACAAAAAGCTTTGAGTTTGGGTGTGGGAAGGAGATGGCTGGCAATAGTTATGAATGTTTCAGCATCCTGGTCATAGTGTTTGGTTGTACAAAGGATCATGTTGATTGTACAAGGATCCTGCATTAGCCCATCTGATCTTGACATGTGTGGGGTCTGAGCCAAGGTTTGATTAGGTGAGACACTCATAATTAACCAGGTAGACCAAGTTTGTTAGTTAGATGTAACAGGTTTTAAAAATGAAAAATGTGACTGGTAACATGTTATCAACAAACCAGGACTATTTTCTAATAGCCTGTTTCTGTTGTTGGTCACCAGCTGTTACAAGGCAATTCTGAGTTCTACAGTTCAGTTGGTTTTTTTTTTTCTTTTCCTCCTGTCAGCCAGTTTTGATAAAAACAGCTCTGTCTTGCTGTTGCCAAATTATCAGCTCTGACACAATCTGTTGTGGAACATGCTATGATAGAAGATGGGGTCCTGTGGATCACTGTAGTACTGGTAATCAATGTCTTCAGCTGATGGAGTTTCTCCAGCGGCACATTTTCTTCTAATGCTGTATTTTGAAGATTTTATTTTTGTTAAGTAAACAGTTGAATAAGAAGTGATAGGGATTTTCCAGGCTGTTGTCCTTTGCACTTTACTCTAGAACAGATACCTGGGTAGAAAGATGGGAATTTGCATTTTATTGAAAGAATTAGGCAGCTTATTGCAAGTCTCTGATATTTTTCTCTTACACTAAATGTGGTTAGCTTGAGAATGTACTTTATAAAGAAAAAAAATGATGAACATGTGATGATGGGATATTGTTATTTCTTTGTTTCAAAAGTGAAAATATTTCGTTCCTAAATTGTTCTGTGTATTGTTGATGGTTGTATGATGAACACTCAGACTACTGCAGGGCTGCCTGAGTGTCCCTGCAAATCATTCTCATGGAGTTTCCCTTGTTTGTTCCTCCTGTCTTCTGCATGTTCCCTCTTGTTCTTGCACAATCACATGACTGGTATGTGTATTTGATGGAATTTTAATGGCAGCTGGTATAATAACTTTTTAAAACCTAATCTATAAAGTATAAGGAAGATTTTCACTGTGTTAGCATTACATTCACATAGATTTAGCAATCTAGGCAGACAGGCTTCATAGCAAAGGTTATTTTCAAGATAAGTGGTTTCTGTATCGTTAACAAGAAAATATTCTATGTTGGACAAATTGCAAATATAGAGAATAGGTAACTCCTTTTGGTGTAAGAATTTTTATCATGTATGAAAGGAGAGTGTTTAGACTATACTTCTATGTACCTGAAAGAGTTTGGAGGAGCACTACTAAGACTCTTTGGCACTAGAAGGGTGGTAACTAAAATGAAACGAAAAATCTGCTTCCTTGAAAACCAAAACAAGGTTATCTCCCCCTTTAAAATGGCATCCATAAGGTGCTTTGTCCTTAGAATGTCTTTCTCTTTCCCCCCCCTAAATATTAGGATTGGATTCTTAATTTATATTTTAGACTATGATATTGGAGTGCCCTTCTGATTGATGCATTTCAAGTTAGTATAAAACATTAATTTTTTGCCTTGAAACTAAATGAACATTCAGTGATAGAATTGAGCTTTTGGCACCATCTTGTGGAATTCTGTTTGGCAATTACACCTAGGAGGATGTCATCTGAGAAACTGGCTTATTAAAAGAATTGTTAGCTATAACTAATACTTCCTCTGCTGGGGTGGAGAAAACTGGTGTTGTCAATGACCATTTTACAGCATGACTTTTTTTGTTGGTGTCACTGTTGGCAAGTTCAAGGGTTTGTAACCAGTTCATTTGGAATCTTGTGGAAATCATCCAGAAGGAATGCTGAATGAGGAACATGCCTACAGTGGTCACATTCTGTTCTGGTTTTTTCTTTCAGGGTGTGTTGTCTGATCTAACAAAGGTGACTGGTCTGCACGGTCTGGACCCAGTGGTGCTTGTCTTAGTGGTGGGAATAGTGATGTTTACTTTGGGATTTGCTGGCTGTGTGGGAGCACTGAGAGAAAACATCTGCCTGCTGAAGTTTGTGAGTAACATCATTATATGAGGGAATTATTATATGTGTGAAAGATGCAAATGATGGAGAACTGGGAGCAAACACAGATAATTCGTGATAGAGCTTGGTTTGTGACAAAGTATGTGGTAAACCTGCTGCCTTGACAAACCTCTGAGTAATGGTATTGAAGGCAGGGGTGCTTCCAACTTATCTCTTTTCCTCTTTGTTGAACATATTCTTCCTTGCCTTTTTTAATTTGTTCTGCTCTGCAGTGATGTTATAATAGGTATATCAGAATCTAACATTGTGATGTTGTGGAATGTGCTTAGTCAGGAATTACTGAGAGAATATAGTACAGTGGAACAAAATCACTTAAACTTTAAAGCTTCTTGTAAGTGTTTGCAAACTTTTGGGACTTCAGTGACTGATGTAAAATTTCTTAAATTTGTACTGAGGCTTCTTTGCTCTAGATCTGAAAACAGCTAAGCTGGACAAAAATTTCTAAAAAACAGTAATTGTAAAATTATAAACAATCCAAGAGGATTGTTAAATATCCAAAAGGATATTACTATCAAGACTTCTTTAGGCCTATGTTTTATAAATTCTCATTAATTGTTGATTTCACTGCTGTGCATGATGCATGATGACTGTCTCTGATGCTCTTTTCACTGTCAAGTTCAGGTGACAAAAACCAAAGGATAACTCTGCTCCCTGGGGCATTTTTTACCTTGTATTCTCACTGTACTCAGTGTCTGTACTGAACCAAAATTTGAACCCAATTCTGTGTCTGTTCCTGGTGGTATAAGGATGCATTCAAAATGAATTCATATTTTCTAATTTAGGACTTTTGTTTTTCACAGTTCTGTGGAACAATTGTGTTTATATTCCTGTTGGAGCTGGCAGTAGCAGTTATGGCTTTCCTGTTCCAAGACTGGGTGAGGGACAGAGTAAAAGAATTCTTTGAGAATAACATTAAATCCTACCGAGACGACATTGACCTCCAGAACATCATTGATTCACTACAGAGAATTGTAAGTTCATGTCCTCTCACTTCTTTGATGCCTTCTAGGAGAGTATAGATTTAAAAGTTTTCATTTTTATAGAATTATAATATTTTGTAGCTAATAGTTTGTTAGTTAGACTAGTTTTCTCCCTTCTATATTGAAAGCAGGAGGAAGGGAAGATATCTTGAGATCCAGGCTTGTTCTGATGTCCATTGTGGAAGCTCTCTCAGGCATGCATCTGCCTTTGACCTTTCTCATCTGCTCCCTAAGAAAAAGCTTTCTCTTAAAAATTTTTTGCAGGGGAGCTGATTGTATCTGACAATTACATCCAATCTGGCAATTTTTATGATTTTTCTTGACACGCTGACACCTGTTTCCAGGAGCAGTATTCCTGATGTATTGCTTTGATTTCATAGAGCCCTGTTAGTGTCTGCTCACTGTTTGTACTCTGCTGTTGTCATTGATTCTGCGCAGACTTAGGGATGGTGAAGATTTGTAAGCAAACACTGACTGTTTGGAGGTATTTTAGAGATAGCTTGTCCACTGAACAAACTTCTGGAATGAATTTCTCTGTTGCAGAACCATTGCTGTGGTGCCCAAGGTCCAGAAGACTGGGACTTTAACATATACTTTGACTGCAAGAGTGAAAGCAAAAGCCGTGAGAAGTGTGGAGTTCCTTTTTCCTGCTGTATACCTGATCCTGCTGTAAGTTGTTTCCTGGCTTTGTTTTTGCTCTGAGGTTGTAAAGTTATGACAGGAAGTACTTCCTGAATAAGGTGTTTGAAGGGCTTTGAGGTGTCCTAAATGACCAAAAATTACTCTTGTGCAGACAAATCTTTTTAGGTGTTTCTGTTGCATTCTTTTGTAGTCTTAAATGTGGCAACCTGTTAGCTGAAAATGTATCGTCACCAGGAATTCAAGCTATTTGGGTATGGTTTGGACCTGAAGCACTGGAGGCTGGCATTTTATTTTCAGTATGTTGTTTCCTTGGATCTCTGGCCTTTGTTCCTGGCTTGTAAGGAGCTGAGAGCTGTCTAAGCAGTGTTTGCCCCAGCTGGAATTAATGTTTCACCACCCCTCTGCCAGACAGGCAGGAGTAACTCAGTTTGCTGCTTGCTTGTCAGTAATTAGTAAAGTACTCATGTATGAAGTTTAAAGCTTCTGAGTCAGTCCTTGGTTTGGGCAAGGTTTAGGTGCTTATTGGTTACTTTGTTTTACTGAACTTTATGAAACTGTGAGCCTTACAGCAGATGCCAAAATGTGGAGGTAGGAGCTAACATATAGTGCTTTATGGTATTAGTGAGAATACTTACAGCTCAAAATCCACCCAGCAATCCTTGTGCTGAGAGAAAGCCTTTGGTAAGTTTGATTTAATACCTGGTAGGCTTCTGATTGTATTGGAAATCAGCCAAGGAAAGCCTTTGTCATGGACATATTCCATGTACAGATTCCCCAGTAATTATTTTCTAGTTTAGTTTGGAGCAGTACTGTTCTAAACTGCACATTTTTCTGGTGCTGTATTTAAGGAGGCAGAAGGATGCTTCAGTCTGTTTAATGTGAGATTCTGTTATTAATATTTCAATATAACTTACTATGCATTTTGTAAATGCAGATGTCTTCCTTGTGTGCTGGCAGTGCAGTTTTTGTGTTAAAAAGTTGAATGCCAAATGATAGAAGCAGCTGAGATTTCTGGTGCAGGATATCATCTTGCTAGTACACACCTTTGTTTTGTCATTAATTTTCTTGTATTCTGCTAGGACTTTGCTTGTTTTTGCTAAAAATGCTTTTTAAAATGGTTGGCTCTGACAACTCTGATATGTTTATATAAAAATGGAAAAACTTGCTGTGAACAGATGTGAGTAGAAGTCAATTGATTTGTTTATTTAAAATCTCTTTTGCTTTGCAGCAAAAAGTTGTGAATACACAGTGTGGCTATGATATCAGAAAGAAGGTAAGGTGCTGTCTGTCATGTTCTGTGCCTGCACAGACAAAACTGTGAAAGTGGTGGCATTGCTGATGGATGTCAGCTCAAAATTCTAGGAGCTAATGACACTGATACATCATACTGCAGGCAGAGCAAAGGACATTGTCCTTTGTTCAAAGTAAGCTTCTACTGTGGGAGGGTAGAGAAAACAGGTGGGAGTGGGTGAGGGGAAAGGTGTTTCAGAAAGGGGTAGGACTTGGATTTCAAGTGTGCATTTCAATTACAGTTGTAATAGTCTAACTCTGCTGATCATTGCTTGCTAATTTCACTGTCTATCATCTGCTAATTCTCCAGTGTTTCTAATAACAGGGTTTTCAGGAAGATACAAATATCAATGTGTGATATTACCTGATTCAGATATGTATTTTGAAGTGTGGTTAAAAACTTTGCTGCAACTTTACTGCCTAAGTGACAAAACATTACCTTAGCTACATCATGTGCTTGATCTTATAATGAACTTGAGCAAGAGAGTAATATTCTTATTCTTCCTTTCTACGTTCAGAGCAAAAGTCAATGGGATGATCAGATTTTTGTCAAAGGATGTATTCATGCACTTGAAGCTTGGTTACCCCGAAATATCTACATTGTTGCAGGTGTCTTCATAGCTATCTCTCTGCTCCAGGTTAGTTGTTCTTGTTATGGTTCTTTGAAAGAAAATTCATGTTTGCAGATAAAAACCTGCTTGAAGGTAAAAGTAGCTATGGACAAAGATAAAATAAATATTTTGCATGTGGGTTTTTTTAGGTATGATAAGAGGATGGCAGAAACACCAATTACAGTAAAGGGGAGTTAGTATGAAAATAAAATACCTGTTGTACAAAGCAGTGAAAGTCATTCTAAAAATACAGTGCAGTAATAATAGTGTGATAATTGGGGATGCATATTGTAACATTAATTTAGTCATATATAATATATGATTAATATATAAAATGTTCCTTATGTTTCAATGTCATTAAGGAGGGAAGATCTGCTGTCTGCTCCACCCTTCTATCACAAACTGAAATACTAATACATGACCTTGTCCTTCATGCTAAGGTTACCTCAGCCAGCTCTAAGTGGCTATACCATGCTGCTCAAAAAGGTTGGGAATGTAAGAGCAGGGAAATAGGTGAACAGGTTGCAAATGTGATGTTAGCAGAGCCAGATGGAAGAGGTGCTGTGATCTGTTACCTCATTAGTGCCTGGTACATCAAAGAGAGCTGAAATTCTCAATGATTGCTGCTTTCAAGGTGGATCCTGCTTTCATCGTGGCAGTTGTTTGCACTGTGTCAATTTCTGTGCTATGAAATTCCTTCACTTCACTGGGAATTAATAAACTTGTAAATCTGCTACAGAAAGTATTTTCCATGTAATTGGCAATAGTTGAGTACTGAGTGCTAAAGACCTTTCTCCAGCCCTGGTAATACTGCCTTCTGTAGCTTAGGGTTTGATATATTTTTATCACCATCTGGTGCTAGTGCTTTCCTGTTTAAGAAATGCTGTGCTAAGAACAGCACCTCTTGCTAGGAAAATGGTCAAGACAAAAAGTTTAATCTTTTGGCAGTGTGTTGATTGACAATAACTTGACAGTGTTATTTTTTGTTCACCTCCCACTTTCCATTACAAATACAAAGTATTTTCCAATTGGATCTTTTTTGCGCATTGACCTATTTAACAGTGATACTGAGAATTAGGCATAATCTGGCTACATTTAAAAGAAATATTTTAGCTTCCCAAAACTTCACCCCAATTTTATATTATTTCTGAGAATGTTGCAGGAAATCTGCTGAGTTACCAATTTATCCTCAATTTGTAAAGGAAGATTTCTGTGACAACTGAATGGTAAAATTTCAAATTTGAAATGTCTCTGAACAATCTGGGACTAGTCTAACTACTCTGTGACAAGAATTTCATTTTAGTACAGGTAATTGTACATTCTGTGTTTAAAAAAATTGATCTGAAAGCTGACTGGGTTATTCAAAGTTGTGGGATGAATGAAAGTGTCTGGTTTGTGGCTTTAGCACTGGGTAAGCACGAGTGTTTGTGACACTCAAATTTGGCTAAGTGGATTTCCTCTAAGGCATCCAGAAGCTAATTATTTTGAATGCTGCTGAAGCTTTACATGAAAGCATCTTTCTCATGAATTTTACTACCTGCAGGATTCTGTTGCTTTTTATTACTTTTTAGTAATAGCTGTGCTTTGATGGGTGATCTTGGCTATGAAACGATAACCTGCCAACAAACATCTTGCAGACTGGTACTTTACAAGTGTTTTATCTCACACATGATGTGTGTTTTATCTTTATAGATTTTTGGGATTTTCCTAGCCAGGACATTGATTTCTGATATTGAAGCTGTGAAGGCAAGTAATGCCTTCTGAATCTGCAAGCAGATGCCTGTTGCAAGAAGTGTACGTTAAGATTGGGCACCGAGGCGGGAGAAGCACACGGACCACGAAATACTCCCGTTGTTAAAAGCCTTATGTGGAGTTGTTTTTTTTTTTTCCCTGCTCATGCTTTTTGTTAGCTGTTACAAAAAAACATCACCAAACACATGCTGTGTACCTTTTTTCTAACAAGACAACTCAGTGCACCAGTGTTGATCTCTCTGAGGAAGAAATGGAATTTCCCAAGACATCAGCAGAACAGATTTTAAAGACTGTAGCAGGGAAACATGAAACTGCTGTAAACCCTTTCCTTGAAGGATTGCTATGAAGATTGTTCTGTCTTCACTCCTGTCCTCTGTCTTAAAGTGTAATCTTTTCAAATGTTGCATGCTGATTTCTTCAGAACCTTGCAATCATATTAATCTCTACAGTAGACTTATCCAGTCATTTTTGGCTACGTATCCAGCAACCATAACTGGAAATTGGAAAGAAAAAAATCACAAACTGTCTAGATCTGTAATTGATTTTACTGTGCAAAGAATCCCAGGTTGTGCAAATCCCATGCTGTTTTGAAAAATGCAAGCCAGTTCCCAGGATGGGAAAAATCTGATTATCTGTAGCATTAAGTCTTACAAATCTCTGTTTCAGGCAAGAGGGTGTAAAGCCCTGATGCTGTTTCCTGTCAGAGAAAAATGTACATATTCTTTATTTATAGAAGAAAAACCTCTTTAAAAATGCTTATCCTTTCAATGATCAGTAATATCTTTAAAAAAGTCTGCATACACTTCAGCATGCAGCTTGTTTCAGTAGGTAGCAAGCAAGCTGTGCCAGCTGTTGATGGGTTTTGTTATTCCTCTAGTTTCTCTTGACTGCTATGTTGATCTTCACAAGTCTTAACAGCCACTACCAGGACTGATGACAGGCTTACAAATTCAGTGTTAAAACGTACTGGAATATGTTTTTAAATAAGGAAGTACAGATTTAGCAAAAGATCAAAGTTGTTGAATTTTTAAGTCTTGTATAAAGCTAATGAGCCATCAGTTCTACCTGGTTCACAGTTCAAATGTGAATCAAAAATACAGTGAACCAGGATGGTTACTTCTGAAAAATTTCCTCATTCTCTACATGAAGCTAAACTAGTCCTTATGTCAGGGGTTTTATTTTCATCAAGAGATAACTAAACTCTTCTTCTAGTCCTCCGTTTGTGGGGGAGTTAGTAGATGGATCTGTAGTTTGGTAGAGTTCCAGTCTCTTCTGTTAGACTTTGGGGTTGTATCCTTAGCTTTAAGGTAAAAGTATGTGGCTGAAAAGTTCTTGGGAGTAGGTGTAGCTGTCAGTTTTACTGTGGGCCATATAACTAACATCATTTACTGCTTCCAATGACAACAGGTTTTTCAGGGAGAGCAGGTTCATTTACAGTGCCTAACAGTGTAAATTTTAGAAAAGTACCTATTTTTATAATGATATTTTACTATATGTAGTGTGCCTGAAGGATTTCATACTTGTATTTCTAAAGTATATGGCTTTCTTTGGAAGCCAAACTTTTAAATATATTATGTCCTTTTTTTTCTATTATGCATGTATCAACAAACATTTCATTGGCAAAAGCTGATCAACAGTAAGAATCTTTTTGTCTGGTTGATTGTCCAGACATCCTACTAGCTTGTACTTGTCACTTCAGACAGTGCTGATGTGTACTTCAGCTTTCAGAGTTCTTTTTCTGGCCAGTGATTGAGACACAACAGGAAAAGGAAGCTTATCTAAGGATGGCTGATTTCCTTACAGTAGCAGAGAACAGTCTGCTGTTAGCTCATCTGAAAACCTGAAGGTAAAATGGCTAGAAGTACACTGTGACTTTTTAAACTTTGCTATACAACAAGAAGACAATAGCAGTAGATCACTGAGGGGAGAGCAAGAGGCATTTCTTCTGTAAAGCCATGAATTTGAGGTCTGTATTACTTATTTGTTGAATCTGAACCACGAGGAGCAGCCACAAATGTGTGATTGTACTACAGTTTGGCAAGCAGCAGAGCAGTGGCCAGCAAACTTTGCTTTAAATTCTGGTGCTTAAAACTTTGCAACACCTCATCAACCAACTTACTTGGTTAAGGTTGCGTGTGATAATCTGATATATGTAAAATTGGAGATGGATGCTTCCTATTTGGAACTCCATAGTCATAAAACATTGCATTGAAAATGCCAACCAGGGAGTGTATTTCCCTTTGCCAGTTTTTGATACAGCCAGCTCCTAATGCTAGGAAGGAATTCCAGCAGTTTGGTGAAAATCATTCTGTGTCAAAGATGGCTGTGGACTTCATGCACTGAAATTAGCTGCTGACAAGAGCCAGCATTATAGCTTAGGATTCCAGGGCCTGCAAATCTCGCCAAGTTACCTGAAGACAAATTAATATTTGTGTTTTTTGAAGTACTATTTGTATGCAAACCAGAATTTAACTGAAGTATTATCTTTCCACAGTTTGTTCTTAATGGCTTTGGCCATATTAACACCAGCTTTTGTATCAGTGTTTCAGTTATTTGGAACTGAATTTGAGAGAAGTTCAATTATTTAGGAACTTTAAATTCATGGAGTGATTTTTCTTTTTTTTTTNGATAAACTTCTCTGAGCTTAGTCAGTATCATTTTTAAAATCTTGGGGCTCTAGGGTGTTTTGCCCCTGTATGTTCTGAAGTATGCCCGTACATGGCTAGTGTGATTTCAGACTTTTAATGGGAATACTTTCTACTTAGTTTTGTTCAGCAGCTTGTCTGTGGACCTGCAGTGACTTCATGGCTAAAGATTTAGGTTATGGTCTAAAAAATGTCTTGTCAGCAAAAGCAGCTGGGTGTGAGCCTGCCTCTAAAGCCTCAAAGGAAAAGTAATTCAGTGGTCTCAGGAGATGTTTGATACATTGTTGATGTTGAGATTTCAGCGCTTGCATTTGGGACAGCTTCACAGACACTACAGTGGAACCAGGGTTTTTCATGAAGATGTCAAATGAGGTCAGACTTGAAGAACTGGACTGAGAAGCAAACTTCAATGTGATCGCTTTTATTTCTCAGAAATGAGCACAACTTACTTCTGTTAAGCAGTGTGTGTATTTGTCAGTCTGTCTGACAGTGTAACTGCCTCTGTTTTTATTGATATAACTGCATCTGGACACAGTTTCCCTGTACATGAAGAGGAGAATGAGTGTAAGCACTGAAAAAAGTGCAGTGACCAAAGGACCTTGGGTTGCCTCATGAAAACCTGAATGTTTCTTCCCAAGAGGTCTTGAGCTTTGGTGACCTCATGCAGTGCCATGTGGACAGAGTTGTGCTCCCAGTCCATGGAGCTCGATGTGGCCATTGATTTATGTGTAGAACTGCCTTGGATTTTGTCTCCCCATTCCCTCCTTCCCTCTTTCTTCCCCTTACTGCCTGTGTGTTGTCATGCAGCTTGAACATTGTTCAGCCACTGGAAGGGCAGCTCCTGTCTACTCTGATGGCTTTTCTGAGTGACTTTCAATATATTTTTTTCTCAAGCCTTAAATTTGATTAAATAAAATTTAATATTTTCTACTCCTGGAGTTGGATTCCTGAGATTTGTTGCTTCCAGTCACTAATCTTTCACTCTCAAAGGTTTAGACTGGCTACTGAGACTGCAGTTTGTGGGTAACTCAGAAATGGTGAAGGTCCAGGGGTGCTTGTTTTTGTATTTTGCTGAAACTAATTCTTGATATTTTTTCTTCTCAGTTTGAGCTTTTGAATAATAATAGCTAAGAGTGATGCTTTTCTCTGCATTGTTAATGGAAAGCCATGAACAAGTGAAGAGCTGCAGAATGGTGTAGAGTAACTATTAAATCTCTGAACATCAAAAAAAGTTACAAGTGCTGTTTTTATTTTCTCCTGCTATGTGCTCAAAACTTGTTTGTGTGTTACTTAACAAGTGACACTTCTCTGGGGTGGTTTTATAAAATTCCCTTTCTCAAGACTACTCCTGAGAGTGAAATTTGGTGATGAGTGTAGTGGGCTAAGTACTGTTCCTGGGTTTTACAAGTGGGAAAGCTTTTGCAGGAACAAAGTTTTTATGTTTGTTGGCAGACATAAGCCAGCTGTTCTCAAATTGAGAACATGAGGCCTTGTTGACTTCTAAATACAGTCTGCTTTAAAGCAGGCTTCTGAAAATCAGTGCTTGTTTATTTTTTTCTCAATAGCTTTTCTGCTGTCTAGAAAAAAGTAATTGCTCCCAAGCTTTTCAATCTCCACCACTTGATGGTTTTGAATTTTTATCTTCTGGGTCTGGACAGCAGGACTCTGCAAGTACCTTCAGCTACTTCAGAAAGCTCCCATAACAACAAGCTGTGGAATAGAATCTGTTACCTTTTCATCTAGTGACCCTTTTAAACACAAAAGCATTCCACAGAAATGTGCAGAGACATTTCTTTTACTACACTGGTTTTTTTCCATGATCTGAAGTTAAAAACAGGTTCTCTTATGGATGATAATGGAATGTTGGCTACCTCCACATCCTTACCCCTGCCCACTTGTAATTTCTGAGTAGCTTGGTTCCTGTGTCTTGTCCAAGCACTGTGTGTTCACTGACTGCAGTAAACTTTGCTTCTGCAGAGTCTCATTCCAGCAGGTGCAACTCTGAAACCAAGACTGTAGCCTCAAGTATTTAGGAATATAACTTGTGACAGGAGTAGGTACAGTTTCAGAGATGAGCTTTAAAGTTGGAGATTGAAGGGGGAGTTAGTGTAAAGAGAGTTTTGATTTTAACATGTTTCTCTAACAGTTAGGCTCACAGAATGATTCTCAATGTGCAGAGGTTGAATTGGTGCCAGTTAAGCCCTTTGCATTGTTTAAGCTACACCTTTAACTCATGTTTCAGGCTGCATGATAAAAGCTTAGGGCTCTTATATAATTATTTACAAGTCCCATTGATATAAGAAAAATTGCAAGTGTGTATCCTAATCTCACAAAACCAAGTAGCTGAAAAATGTATACTGAATGGTAGTTTCCTGATGTTTTTCCTGTGATGTTCCTTCACACCATTTGCTTGACAGGACTTTTTCCTCTTGCTGTGTGTTAGTGGCTCAGTGAAGGGCAAGCAGTGGTGCAAGTATCAGGGCAAGGAGATGTGCTAATGAGGGGTTTTTATACACAGCTTGCAAAGCAGCAGCTGCACCTGGCCTTGAGCAGAGTTGGTTGTGCAGCAGCCTGGGAAATGGCAGGGTTGCAAAGCTGGTGCCTGCCCCAGCAGCAGGGCTGCCTTGCCCTGTGGGAGGAGGGAGGTTACTGGGGTGTCTCTCCTCTCAAAACCTGCAGTGTTGTCATGGCTTCCTTCACCACACTTGCATTGCTGTGACTGCAGAGTTGCTCAAGGGTGTCTTTGATCTTGTCCTCTTCTATTTCTTGTCTCAGATCACCTGAATGGGAGATGAAATTAGGACTTTTAGTTACCTGCCATGGTGTAGTAGCTCCCAACAATTGTTATAAAAGTTTGGAGTACTTGCTGTTCATAATAAGCTGCTTCAATTAAAACTTTTTTTTTTTTCAATAGATACCCTTTCAGCCATTGGAAGTATTGGACAGAATAAGGTTTTTTCCTCCTGCTTGACTTCCAAGAACTTACTGACAGGAAAAAAAGTAAATTTTGTCATTTTAATACAGGACAATTTCTAGCATTTTTTTGTGTGTATGGTTTTTACTACCATTCCATATTAGTGAGACTCAACTCTTAGCCTTTCAGTTAGTCTATAATATGCTAAGTGTATACATCTCTGGAAAAAAAAGTCTTATAGATCATATCTGTTATGTCAATGCTTCATAGTAGCACTGAAAGCTGCAAGTTCTTTATCCCTATTTCAATATCTGTGTGTCTGCAGGGATAAAATTGAGTATCCTGCAAAATCCAGCTTGTTTGTCAATACAGGGTGGCTGCAGGATTTGAAAGGCAGCTCACCTTGTGGTCCATCCTTGCCTAAGTACAATTGTTTTCAATTTATGTAATTTTTGTGTTAAGATGTGAGAAACTGCCATGAGATCTTTGGACTCCTGGTTTCAAGGTGCTCCTTTTCATTTAGGAGCTACACATCCAGGACAGTCCCATCCTGCTTTTGAAGCATTTTAAGTCTTCCCTGACCATGGAGTGAAACTGAAATCATGCCCTTCACGTGCTTCACTGAAAGTCACTGTGTGAAGGCAGCACTGCTAAAACTGCTGCTCTGTCCCAGCTCCTGGTTTGCTCACAATACAGGCAGAACAAATGCTACCTGCCTGTGAGCTGGTACAGACTGACTGGGCACAGAAATGCTCTGGGACTGCCAGGCATTTGTGCATGGTGAAATTGGACAAAGATGTCTTTACTCCATGACTAATTTTGCTCTTTTGGGGCATGGTAATGCCATAACTCACTAGAATAAAGCCTTCCTCTCTTTTACTTTATTCAACTGATGGTTTAGTCAGCTTTTCATAGAGAAGGAAACTGCCTGACTGTGGTTTTTGGTGATCAATACACAGTGAACCTCTAATATACTTTATTCGTTCACTGGAGCACTGCAGGCAGCATATTTTGCTAACAGAAACTACTTGTTTTCATCATAAATATTCGTCTTCCATTACAGACAATTTAAAATGATGTTACCTGAATTAAGAAGTCTGCACAGAAGGCCCATTGAATTGTATTTCACCTCAGGACTTGTATTATCATCTCGTAGAAGTTTGTGTAAGCTTTGAACTAACTGTGATTCTTTAAAAGATTCTTCAAGGGTTTCTGAAAAATAAGCAAACAAATAGTAACCCTGAGCTGTTATCTGAAAAGAAAATTATACAGTGAATATGCTTGCTTTTTAAAACAAAATTCTGGACTGGGTTCATTTCAGACTGGGTATACAGGGATGTCTTGAGCATCTGTCTTCTGCACTGAGGAATTTCTGTGCCCTTTTCTGTACAGAATTTCTTTATTGGCCTTATCCTTGAAGACAGGACCAGTCTACTATTGACTGTATGTCATTAACATCATAGTAAATTAAAACCTGCAGTGTTCAGTGCTAAAAATGTTGATTCCCTTTAGTTGTCCAAACGAGTTTGAGAGTTTTAATGGTAGACAAGCAGTAAAATGGGCTCTTGAAGTCTTACTTGAAGGTATAGGAAATTACAAATTTCAAGTTTATCTTTCTTTTCAATCTACCTTTTGATGTATATAGATTTTTTTCTCTTTACTGTAATAAATTGAGATTTATTTTCAATTTATACAGGAAAAGTCTGAAAAAATGTGTATGTAACTACAAAATAGCTCAGGAAAAGAAGTTTGAACCTTTATAATTTTCTCACTTTCTTCATTTGCAGTTTCTATAATACCTTTTCGTTTATGCTTCTGCTTTATTCTTCCTTATGTCTGTCTGAAGATTTTCTGCTATAGTCCTCAGTGACCATTTGAGTATGTAATTTGTCCTTCATTTAGCCTTTATCGTATCCTTTTCTCCATCACCTTCACTTTCCCTCTTTGTTTTTATTTTATGTGTAGGTTTCTAGCATCATACATACATATATATATATGTATACAAATAGTGCCTGTCCATACAGCATGATAATTTGACTTTATCCTAAATAAAAAAGTGAGGCCATTCCCAAAGCCTGTTGATTTTATGATCTGAATGGTAACAACCTTTTTTTAATGCTGAAGAGCTAAATCTAGACAAGAAACATGCTTTTTCTTATGTGTTAGCTAGAATTAACAGCATGACAATGTTTTGTAATCACTGAGGATCTTGCACAGATAAATGCTTTTAGGAGGAAAATACCTAAATCAATGGCAGATGCTATTGCCAAGGCTGTCAGAGCCTCATTCTGCATGGCAGCATGTTCACTTGTTGTCATGGAAACCAGATGCTTCACTCCTTGTGCTGCCTGGATGGCTTTGACCACTTCCTGTGAAAGCAAAGGTGAAACAGATGGAACTCTGATGTAGGAATACAGTAGAATGAAGAGGGGCATGAAATGGCACTGTGCAGCTTCTGAATTGAGGGAAGTTATTTGTCTGCTGCAGTGCAAACTGACAATATTCAAACACTAGAGATAACATTGCTTTTGGCACTGAGCACGCATGTCTACTTGGGGCTGGTCTAATGTACCTGAATATCAATACTTAGAATTAACTATAGATGCATATCTGTAAGATAAATATATATTTTTGTCTTGGTTTTAATTTTCCTTATTCCACTCTTTCATTTCAAGCCATCAAACTAGCAAGGATTAGTTTTGCTTTATCAAAGCCTATGCAGAGGGTATCTACTATTTTAGTCTAACTCATAGTAAAGCATGGCTGGGATGCCTGTGTGTAATAGCACAATTTACAAAAAACAGAAGGCTGTTCAAAAATGCCAGCACATAAAGATTGTGCCAGATCCATCCATCATGGGTAAGTGGGCTCTTTGGGGCTTCCAGATGACTGACATTTAGGACAGCTCTGGGTTTGTTTTTGTTTTACCATTTTAATTTGAAACATATTTATTGCCATAGAAAAGCTTTACCTGCTTACCATTTGTCAAGCCTTATTCCAGCAGGGTCAATGTTGACAAGTGACAGTAAGTGACCATGGTGCTGGTTTCTGTGAGGTTTCTGTGCTTGTGGAATGGGCAGGTTTCCCCTTGCTGGGGCGTTCCAGAGAGGTTTTTTCAGTGTGACCATACATTGTCATTGTGAAGCTGTAGGTGCTGTTTAATCCCTGGCTCTGTGTACAGGCTTTAAGGACACTTGGGCAGGGTGCAGTAGGGATCCCCCAGAGCAGGCTCTCGTACCTGGGATCTGTTGTGGTGCAGGATGGATGCCAGCAGCCGGTTTGCCTCTCCGCAGATGCCGCTGTGGTCGCTCACGCTGCACCACTGCACCAGCCTGTTCAGCAGCAGAGCATCTTGGCCCAGGATTTCAGCTGCATCAGCTGGAGAGAAAAACATCACCCAGAGGCATTCAAAATCAGAGCCCTCAGTGTCTGTCACAGCAGTTGTGAGTGTGGAAGTAACTGGGAGCATGGACCTGCGCTCAGCAACCTTCAGGAATTCTAATTGAAGCACTGAGCTTTTAAAAGATCTTGGAGATATTTACCAAAGGAAACTACCAAAGGAATCATGCAGGGGAAGGACAAAATAAGCTGTTTTAATAGACCTTTTAAAGAGGTTATTGAATTAGGGCTTAAAATAAGCAGCTTTCTGTCAAATATTGTGGTGTGATACTTCAGGAGGCCCATCCCTTTCCCATTTGGCTCTTGGCATTTGCACTTTGAGCCCTGCACAAATGTAATCGTGGGCTTTTGGGAGCCTGTTTGTGCTGTTCTGGTGATAATTCATTACTTTTGGTAGTGTGGGCAGCCAAGTCTTAGTACAGAATGGCAGAATGTCAGTAATTGGATGACCTGAGTCTTAAGAATGTGTGTTGAATGAACCATGTGTGAGGCATTATCAGAAATTCCCCTTAGTGTGGAAGAGCCTTTTAATTTGTGATCCCCTGTTTCAGGAATCCTATCTCAAGACTTAGTAGAAATATTAGTGTTTGTGGTTGACATTTGAATAAACCTCACTAGATAACTTTTCCCAGGAAGTGGAACCCTAATTATGTGAATATCTGTAAGAGAAGGGATAGGCTTGATAGAGGCATCACCCAGCTCCTGTTCCTTTACTTATCCCTTTCTCTGTGCATTGCATTTTTTTTTTTTTTGAGGTATGCTGGAAGAGTCAGATGGAACATGTACCAGAAGGTCAGAGCCAATAAACCACATGTCTGCTCTGACTGCTCTGGATATTTTCCAGAAGCTGTGAGTTTGTCTGTTTTGGAGAGAGGGAAGTACACACACTTGCTTTTTAATTTGTCCAGTACTCTAAGGAAAAATCTACAGGTCAAAATTCCACAAGGAATCTGGGAGCTTACGGCCTAGCTGACATCCTTTGTTTTGAGATAAGAGTGACTGGGCATTGCACAGCTACCTGGGTGTTATCTCCTGTAACACAAGATTTCTTTCTAGTCAGATGTTCCTCGTTAATCTGCAGAGATCACAGTAATCCAGTTTAGTACAGAAAGTTGAAGCGGTTGGAGGATGGGACCAGTTCAAGAGATTGGTTGCAAAGGCAGGTTCTTTACTCAGTTTGACAGGCAGTAGAGCTCTTTGAAATAAAGTTAGTTAATCTTAACAGAAGATGTTTTAACTTACAATTTATTTAACTTTATCACTTTATAAGTTTGAACTTTCAGTTGTGCTGAAAGTCCTTTGGCTACTGAAGTGCACAAATTACTTTGCTCCTCTGAAGCCAAATGGTGGAAGAACCAGCAGTTAGCATCTCCTTAGAGTAATGAAGCTGACAGATCTGCCTGCAGTTTTCTCTGGTTAGGAAGAAACCTGCCTCTTCTAGTCTATAAGCCTCAGCTTGCCTGCTGATAGTCAGAGTAATTAATTTATACTAGATAAGGCAATTAACTAATCTAGTGTGGACTCCTCAGTAGATGTGTGTTCATAAGAGTTTCAGGCTGAGTTAATTAAGGGCAATGTTAGCTCATGGGTAAACAGAAGCTAATTAAAAGTGGGAGAATTGTTTGTTCATAGGTGGGAATGGATGAACATTGAGTCTCCCAAAATTTTTATTCTACCTTGCATTTTGATAATTGTGTTACTTCAGATTCAGAAGTTGTACCTTATGCCAAATTCCAACTTTCTATTAGGGCTGGTAAATAAAAAAAGATAATTTAGTGTTTGATAATGTAGATTTATGTTACTGTGATGTCTCAGTTTTAAATGTTAAATGGCCTGTTACAATTGAGTTATAACTTTGGAGAAATTACCTTACAATGACTTCTTCAAACTCTCAGAATAAGAAGGTGCTAGGTTTCTGTGTATCCTGCAGTGTTCCTTTCCTACCACAGTGAAATGTAACTGAAAGCAGCTTTTCACTGGACTGGAAGTAGTGTAAATCAATATAAGGACTAGATCTAAATTTTCTATCATGCATGTTAATTTTATAAAAGATGCAAATAGTTGTCATATTAAGTGGTGTCTGCAGTAGTGCAATGGAGTGCAGCATGGAATGTAGTAGAGTGAGGTTTTATCCTCTTTAATATAACTAATGAAGTCTGTAATTGTCCTATGTCAGTTATCACTTCCCATCACAAAATGGTCACGACTATTCTGGTTTTTAACTGACGTTATTCCTTCATATCGAGGAGTCACTGCTGATTAATGCTCTAGAGCAGCTGCTCTGACAATGTGAAAGAGAGTACCAAACCACACAATGCTTGTTTTTGTGTCATTGTCTGGTAACAGCTAAGTAAGCCTAAGGATAAATTAAGACATTGAAGTATACCTTAATGTAATTCTGACATTGGGCATGTTTCTCAAAATGCAACGATGTCCACAGAAAGATTATTGTTACTTTTCCATACCCACCCGTGTTAAACTGAAAGAAGTGCAAGTAGATTATCCAATACATTAACATGCAAAGTAAATTCAACGTTTGAGCCACATGAGCAAGATAAATCTGGCAACACGTCTAGAAAGAGTGGTAGAAAGTAATTTCTCCTGCCTTGTTTCACCCTGGTTCCCTTCATTCCTTTTATGTTCTCTAGTTCTTTATTGATTTGCTGTCCTGTGATTTGACACTAAAACCTGGCCTTTTTCATCCTACTCGTGCTGTATCTCTGGTGAAAAACACCTTTGTAGGCCTTTGCCCGCTCTCACGACCGCTGTGGATTTGTTCCACGTGGTTTGCTCCTCAGCCACCTCTGAGACTGACTGGGGCTGTCTGGAAAGCGTGCAGCCTCTGGCAATAATCCCTGCTGGAAGCTCTCCAGGCGGAATGGAATTGGGTTAGCGGGACAGCCGGCCCTCAGCCCTGCCCAGCCGCTGTTCTGCAGGCTCAGGGAGGAGGGGAGCTCCCGGCTGATCTCGGGGAAGCTTGGCAGGTGCCTACCTTGGCCGTCTGCTAACATCCGTAGTGTTCCCAGGAGTTTAAACTGCACGGGAGGGCTCTCTGACCTCAGCAGCGCCTCGATCCGCTCTGCCACGCCTTCCTCCAGCATCTGAACCTTGCTGACAACTGGAAAATTGAAAACAGACCTTGATGTCAGGCTCAGTAATGCCACAGGCATCTGAAAATGTAGATGTGATGTAACTGTTGGGAATTTTATGCTGTGGTAGGTTTCTAGTGAAAAGTCCAATTTGTTTAGAGAGCTCAGAAATAGTCAGGACTGCCTGATTGTTTAAACTTCTCTTTTGGGCTAAAATTTTCATAGGAACTGCTCTTGGGTAGCTTTGGTTACTTCTGATCTCAGCCCTGCCCAGAACAAAGTCCATAAAACCCAGTATTGTTGCTTCTGTTCCTTTTCCTAGTTGTAATAGAGTATCCATCCACTTGCTCAGTCATCTGAGGAAGCCTGTTCCGTGCTAGCTCCTCTTAACTCAGCTGGGGGGGCAGAAGTGATTTACTCAGACATATTTCTTGAAAATGGGCTTTCTTTCTGTATTTGAGCTCACTGATCCCCTGTTGTTCATGCCTTTGTTTCTGTGCTTTCCTCTCCTCGTTTTTGTGTCTTTGTTCCAGTGGTCAGTGCAGTGAATTCCTTGTAATAATCAGGAGCTTGTCTGGAAGGACTCTTAATACTGCTCAACTGAGCTACCAAAAGCTGCTTCCTCCAGAGGAAGGAATATTTTCCTGTCTCCTGCATATATTTTGGGGGGAGTGGTGAGGAAGATTGGACAGTGAAATGAAGGAGATAAGTTCACCCTTTTATTGGGGAAATTGAGAAGCACACTCTATTATGTAATGTGCACTTAATGTCCTTGTTTTTCAGTGGCACAGACTGACTCCTTTTGATAGGTCAGAATGATTTTTTCAGTTTTTTTCTAAGCATCTGTTTTCTTTTAAGATCAATCAATTTGAAGAGTTCTTCTGTGTCTGTTTCCAAGTGTTGATCCATATTTAATTCATGGTTATGGATTCCCACTCAGTGTCTTTTATTTTTCTTTTTCAAGTAGTAGATTATATTGTTGAAAGTGATAGGATTTGTGTTTCCAGAAGTGTTGTAGTTCTGTTAGAGAATATCTAACAGATATTACAGATAAAGTAGAGATATTTTTATGAATTGATGAGGAAAAGTGTATTGTTGGAGTAGCATTTTAAGTGTCCATGCACTTGGAAACATCTAAAACGGTTTGTAATGGACTTGAACAGATAATGATAATGCTCTCTATTGCTATTTTATAATTGAGCTTTTTAAAATGTAGCTCCAAAGATCATTAAGATCTACTGGTTCTGTGTAATATGAATGAATATTAGCTTTATAGAAGAGAAAGTTTGACATCCCTACCAGGTGTCTCCACCCCATACTCTGTATTTTTAGCTATGATCCCTGTACTGATTCTTTTGTCTCAAGCTGCTGTGTGCTATTAGTATGAAACTATTTCAGCAGCTGGTAATGAGATTACACTTTATTATATTTAAGCTCTTTATGTAGATGAGAAAGTCCTGGCGAATTATTCAAATGTCTGTTTCTGCAGGAGAAGGGGGAAAAGGTCAGTTACCCCTCAAAGCACAAGGGGCTGGTGTTGGTGACTTGGGCAGAGCTGCAGGGCTGAGCCCTGTGTGTGTGTGCAGGGCNCTGTGTGTGCAAGGCTGCAGGGCTGAGCCTTGTGTGTGTGCAGGGCTGAGCCCTGTCTGTGTGTGCAGGGCTGCAGGGCTGAGGCCTGTCTGTGTGTGCAAGGCTGCAGGGCTGAGCCCTGTCTGTGTGTGCAGGGCTGCAGGGCTGAGGCCTGTCTGTGTGTGCAAGGCTGCAGGGCTGAGCCCTGTCTGTGTGTGCAGGGCTGCAGGGCTGAGGCCTGTCTGTGTGTGCAAGGCTGCAGGGCTGAGCCCTGTCTGTGTGTGCAGGGCTGCAGGGCTGAGGCCTGTCTGTGTGTGCAAGGCTGCAGGGCTGAGCCCTGTCTGTGTGTGCAGGGCTGCAGGGCTGAGGCCTGTCTGTGTGTGCAAGGCTGCAGGGCTGAGCCCTGTCTGTGTGTGCAGGGCTGCAGGGCTGAGGCCTGTCTGTGTGTGCAAGGCTGCAGGGCTGAGCCCTGTCTGTGTGTGCAGGGCTGCAGGGCTGAGGCCTGTCTGTGTGTGCAAGGCTGCAGGGCTGAGCCCTGTGTGTGTGCAGGGCAGCTGTGCCCAGGCTGTACCTGGCACAGCCAGGCTCTGCAGGGCACTGAGGGCAGCCTGTTGAACAGAGGTGTCCCCACTCTGGGCCTGTGTCTCCAGCACATCCAGCAGCTGGTGAATGACTCCCAGCTGGAACATTCGCAGGCAGTTGCCATCTGAAAAGAGAGGCAGAACCAAGCAGGTGAGAGAGGTAAGGAACACAATAATAGAAATGAATGATGCAAATTCAGAACTCGGGGAGTCTGCCATTTTCATGTCTTGGTAAAATGGAGGTTACAGCTTTTGCATTGTTTTTTTTGCAACCTTCAGCTCTTTAGAGAGAAGTGAGCATCAGCTACCTGTAAACTGATGCTGAGACAGACTCCTATGGAGCTTAGCTCGAGAGATCTTTCAAGGGACAATCACTGACAAGTTCAAAACCATAGGTCTCCAGTCCTTTTCTTTCCCCTCAGTGCTGCTGTTTTTCCACTATACATGTAGTAGAATACCAGTGGCATTTTTCATTTTTCACCAGGAGAGCTTTAAAACTCCTTTAATTTTGTTATTCTACTGATTAAAGACACTATTGTGAAGCCAGAGGTATTACCCACCAATAGTAAATCTGATTACTAGTTCTGTACTGCTGTTATTCTTTGTTTTCTATGAAATCAGTTGTCATTAACTACTCCCTGAAAGAATCAGAGCTAGGTTTTTCTTACCTCTTCTGAGAAACACCTTGAAATGAGAAGTCTATTTTGTTGCACTCACAAAAATATGAGTTGACCTGGTTTACTAAATCCCAGTGAAAGAGCGGATTTGTACATTCCAAAAAACTTCCACTTTGCCCAGCAATGCTCTGCAGTATTTTGCTGGTGCATGTCTGGATCTCTCCACCTGTCTTTGAGAACTTGCTCTGTACAGGTGGCAGCTTTGTTTTCAGAAGCTGCTTAGCTCACCTTGGTAGGAAATGAGAAATTTGCTAAAGGGCAAAAAGAAACCCTCTATACTACTGCCCTCTATACTACCCCTCTATACTAAAACACTTCCTGAAGGAAGTGTTTTGAAGATGCCTTTTGGAAAATAATTTTCTGTGTTTTGCTTTATGCAGTTTATTATACCTCAAGAGAAGTATATGCCTGACACATATGAACATCTCCTTATTCCTGTGCTCTTACCTTGTGAAAGCTGTTTGTTAAAAGTGGCAAAACAGTGTGAACACTAAGTAGAAAGACATATTCACCTGGAATAAAGAGTTATCCATGTAACTAAACACACCTCCTGCAAGTACATGGCCAAAATTAGTTTTACTGCTTCTCATGGTTCTAATAGAATTTACAGACTGAGGTATACAGACTTCTAATGTTTGCATGTATGGCATGTGAAAAAGGCCTTAGTAATTTTAACATCTTTGCTGGTTTGGATGTTATTTCTACCTCAAAGTCACAGACACTCCTGTTGTCTTTTGAACGAATGCCTATTATTCTTTTCATCTCTTAACATTTCACTTAGTAGCCTGTTTTTTCCCTGTATTCTTACATATGTTAGATAAGAATTTATCAAATGCTTGTAAAATGTAATTGGATATTTTCATGAGGGAACTGTCAGTCTGTGAAATAGTTGGAATTCTACTCACACAAAAATCTTTTGATACCATTTTATGCATACATTCTCTAAAGGTGATGGTTTTGCTTGTCATTCTGGAAGGGTTCTCTTGCCTAGTCTGAATCCTTGGAGATCAGAGTATATGAGGAGAATTGCCCAGTCCTCTTTAGGAACAGGTTCTGAAGAAATAGGTCACCTCTTTTGGTCTGATAAAACTCTACAGGGAAAATATTTTGATCTTCATATAGACCAACCTTAATTGAACTTAATTTCTCTCCTCCCCCCACCTCTCAAACTGAAGAATGTCAGAGCATTTTTTTTTCCTCATGTAGCAAAGTGCAAATAGGCAGAGCCCATTAGTGGTTGCCTTGCTTTGATTGTCACAGAGCTCCAAATTACTTTCCTCTCCTATGGAGTTTTTCTTGGATAGCAGCAGAACATTCAGTTTAATGGCTCATAGCTCAAGTCTGATAGGAACAGCCACTTTTCATAGCTGCAAAAGCTGTCTGTCATCTTTTCACTGCTTAGAAGTCATTTGATGCTGAGAACAGATTTCCATAGGATTTTTTTTTCTCTTAGATTAAAAGCTGTGCATACATCAGTGGCATATACTGGGGCATGAGAGGGATTATTCACTGCTTGCACATGAAACATCCAATGCTGTTGTGGGCAAGATGGGGGGAGAGGAGCCAGTGACAAGGCGAGCCATTCAGCTGAGTAAGTTGAAATAGCCAGTTAAAGGCACCAGGGGCACTTCTGTGCCCTTTGTAGAGCCATGGTGCACAATGGCTGATTCAGAACGAGGGATAAGGCAAGGAAGAAAGGGAGTCTAGAAAGGTTCTAGGGTGGAGGTGAAGATGTGTGGATGATAGCTTGCAAAAAAAAACCAAACCCAAACAACAACAACAAAAAAAAATACCCCCAAAAAACAAAACCAAAAAAACACAATGAAACAAAACCAAAAAACCTCCCACCAACATTCAGACAGATATGAGGGAATCTTTTCTAGTAATTAAGCACCTATTAATGCAGAAAGTTGAGCCATTTTGTTACTTGCGTTTGAAGGCAGCTCAGTACTATCAGTGAGAAAGGACAAGCAGTGTGGTGGGGGTCTTTGGCTGACTGATTGAGCACAGTGTGCTTTCCAGGAGTCTGCTCATAAGAATCTCTCTTCCTCTCTGCAGAGTAGAAAGGCTCATTGCTTTCTATAATAGGAATTGAAATATAAAATGGCTTACCTTGAGATTTCTTCCCCCCACCACGTCTGAGTAGCGCTCCCTTCCTAAAAATGATTTAAAACCTAAACCACCAGTAACTCTGTGGGGTTGGTTGTTTGGGTTTTTTGTTTGTTTGGGTTTTTTTCTGTATTTTTGGGGTGTTTTTTTTGGTGTGGATTTTTGTTTGTTTGTCTTGTTTTATTTTAAACAAATATATTTGCCACTAAATATTTCCAGAGTCTCCCCTCTAATAAATTGTGGTTCAGGGAAAAGAAAAGGGCAAAAGCTTTCATGCCTGATCAGCCCTTTCTTTATGATTGTCCCCCAAATTATTATAGTATCACTAGCATCTGTTACTTATCAGCATGGAAGTCTCTAGTCTGCAGAAAAGAAAGTAACAGTTTCAGAACCAGGGAGCAGTGAAATCTGATAGTGTTGGTTTTCTCTGCACTCAGAAACAGTGAATTTCCATCTTTGAAGGGTGGAGAATAACCAACCTTACCATTTCTTTTGTAAAATTAGCAATAAGCCTTGCCCCGTCTTGGTACCTGCAAGTGTCTGGATGTGGTGCAAGTATCTGTGTTCTAAGAGATGATGCCACAGCCCTTAGCAAAAACCTTTTGCATGTACTTATTTGTGTTATGAGAAATAGAGAATATCTCATATCTTATTATCACTAGACCCAAACTGAACTGTTCTGTCAGTCAGTGATGACTTTGTTTGTTGTTAAGGTTAATAATTCAAGACCTTTATGTTGTTGATTGCTTTGGGGTTGAGAGCAGTGGGATGCAGTGTAAGTGGCCAGTTCTTGATATTTTATTTTTTTAATCTGTATTGCCCAAAATACAGCATAGCAGTAGTATAAACTAAGTTACTGTTAGGCACAAGCTTTGTGCTATAGAAATAGAAAGTGTCATGCCTGAGAAGAATTCCTGCAAGGATGACAAAAGAGTTTATGGATGGGTCTCTGTTAGGTAAAAGAAACCACAGATGGCAGCTTCTGGATGTTGCTTCATTATGTACCTGGCCTGTAATATTCCCTTTTTTACCTCCAAGAAGCAGAGAAACAATGAGATCTGATGCAGCCTTCACAATGCACATATCTTCAGGTTGTGAGCTGCCTTGGAGCCTCAGCAGGATCTCAGACAGCACCTCTGGCACACCTGCATCCACCAACTGCACTTTCAGAGCGTCTGCAGAGATCACAGTAAAAGCACATTAAAAGCTTCTTGGCTCCTTGTGGAAGCATTTCAAACTAGAAAGCTACATCCTTGAACTTTAGCCTGTTGTTTTTCAGGTGCAGTCACTGTTTTGTTTGTAGCAGCTTTCTGGAGCTAGAATGACACCAAGGCATAATGAGCAAAGCTTTCTGCATAGGTCTTTGACACTTCTTGTGTTGCCAGTCATGAGCTTCCATGTCTTTAAAATCTGTGTCAGATATCTAGATATTTTTAGTGGAGCAGTGTCAGTGCTTGTTGCACTGCTGCTTACAGTAGGCGTCTTCACTGATTCACAGAATATTCTGAGCTGGAAGGGATCCACAAGGAGCAGTGAGTCCAACTCTTATGGCCCAAGCAGGGATTGAACTGGTACCCAGTTTAATTTAAAATTTTAAAAAATGATCTGTGTTGCTGCTTTCCTCTTACCCACCGTAGAGAGTAAGTTTGAATCTGCTGTCTTTTGGATCTACTGAAATGCAGTGGAATGTTACTCTCTCCTTTCTTTGTTATCTCACCTGTTCAAGTGTTGTTTGGGCCAGCATCTTGCATGTTCTTGGGACTTATTTCTCCTGCCATGGTTTTCTTAGCAGGTCCCCATGACAAAGTTGGAACCCAGAATTTAAGTGAGTACAATACCCAGTCTCCCCTTGTTCCACACAGACCAAAAGGAGCCTTACCATTTTCAGCCAGTGCTTGCAGGACCTCAAAGACAATTTCAAACCTCTCGTGGCTCTCTGCTCTCCTCAGTTGTTTCACCAGCTGTTCAGCAACTTTTGTCATGCTTAGAGCTTCCTTGGCTGAATCTGTGTATGTGATAAAGTCAGGATTTTCAATTTTTAAAATTTGATTAAATGTTTAAAGATACCTCCCTATGATCTGAAGTGATTAGACACTGTTTTGGGGGGCTTTTTCTACAAGAACAAAGTTCTTGTAGACTCTTCTGTTTCTTTGGACAGCACTGAGACAGCAGTACTCTATCCCTTCTCCTCCCAAGTTCTTTGACTGTTTTTCCATAATTTCTGTGGACCTCATAGGTGTCAAATTAATCCTGACTTAATTTCACTGACTTGTACAAGTCTACCTGTAGTATGATTATTTAATACAAAAATTGGGGTGTATCACTTGCTGTAGTAGCATATTTTCTGCCTTGATGAGGTGCTTCTAGTCTTGCTGGGATCCTAAACATCTGCAAGAGTATGTTAGCAAAGCTTGCCACTGTCTGACATGGAATACATTTCAATTGAATATGGTATCAAATAATATAACAGCTATAAGGACAGACTTCCTTAGAGAATAATGTGACAGTGTGATATCATGTCCCCTTCCCTGCATCTCCCCCTAAATGCAGGAAGCAGTAGATCAGATTTTAGCCAGACCATATATAGAGAGTGGTAATAATTTTGTACTTGGTCTTTTTCTTCCATTACTATGCACAACTTGTGTAAAGTATGGCAAATATATTTTAAGTTCGTGGAGATGCTTTTGCTTTGAAAATTGTGTAAATGAAAATGGAAGCTGTTTTGGTAAGTATAGAAAATTATGAAATAGAAATGAAATTTTAATAAGCAAGCTTTAAACATACCAAATCTGAAGTAGTTGAAACTGTCAATTTATCATATGAAGTTATGTCATCTCTTCATATGAAGTCAAAAACTGGCTGTTAAAACTTAATTGTTTTAAGGTAGTATAAGTATATGCTGTTATTCCATAAAAGAGTAGTTATTTCTCCAATCCAGATACTGTGGCCAGTTCCTGAATATGTATCAGTAGAGTTTTAAAAGCAAAACCCAAACACCACCCCTACCTCACCCCAAAAACAAAGGAGAAAACATGCAAAGCTTACAAAGCCCACAAACCTGTGAGAATGGAAAGGCAGTCGCAGTGTGGATATGATATTTTACTCTAAGATGCAGAAACTTAAAAAAATTAAAAAAAAAAAACCCAAAACTTACCAAGGTCTGCCAGATTGTACAAGGCCAATAGAGCAACGTGGACCAGTGGTTCACTCTCTGCATAGTCAGTTAATATTCGGAGCAGTGATGGGATTACTCCAACCTTCACCAGCTCCTCCTGAAGGCTGCCTGCTCAGCAAAGCACAGGTGGTAGAGGTGATTAAATCAGGAGCTGATTACATCACTGGAAAGGGTCCAACAGATGCTCAGCAGCAAGGTAGTCTGGTTCTTTCTCACACTGTTAGAATTTGTAAAGCTTTTGTGTGGTGGCTTCAGGCTAATATGTGTGTGGAGGAAATGTGAGTTTGGAACAGGTATTTGCTAAACCTCCTGGTTTCACTTTGACTTCAGGTATTAGGCCACTCTCTCCATCCACACGTGCTTGCTGAGGAAAACCCTGATAGCTGTTTCCTTTCTTTTTGTAGTTTATTTTATAGTGAATGAAAGCTTAATATCTGGAATGACTTTGAGGATGCCAAGAACTATAAGATACAAAGTTGGAGAGTGCTGGTGGCTTAACAGCACAATGGCTCTGCTTTTGCAGCAGTGCCCTGCTGAGAGCTGGGTGCTGCTTGGGTGACAGAGTGCCTGGCAGACACCAGGAGGGCTCTGCTGCTATTGTAGCATAGGCAATTGGAATTCAGACAGGGAATGGGTGAAGTTAATTTTTCTTCTCTTTGATGCATTTATTGCTGTGTTAGTGATAGGATTTATTAAAGCATGTCACAGTCATCTTGGCACATCTGTGCTGGGCCTGTGCCCTGCCAGGAGGGAAGCAGATGTGCAGGATGGCCATATGCTGCAGCAATGCTGTGTACAGGAGTTGCATGAGCTGGGACTGTAATTGAAGAGAAAAGCTTTTTTTAAACTGTTGTGTCATTCCCTGGTGGATACACATAGCTCTCAGGGAGCTTAGGTACCTGTTCTGCTTGGCTTTCATAAGAACTGTGAAGGAGGCAAACCCACAACTTGGTAAGTAAAGTTGTGCAGATCCTCACTAGAAGGATTAGAGAAGATAAATTGAAGGCAGAGGGTAATGGATAGGAGATACTGGGTGAAAATTTCCATATTACTTTCAGTATACAGTAAATATTTTGGTCAGTCTGGGAGTTAATGATAAAAAAAACCCTTAAACTGTTTTGGAAAAGTAAATGAAAATTGTTTAACTTGTGAGACTGGCAAGCAAGGTGGTGCCCTGGCATTTTGGAGCACAAAAGTCTGCATGCAAGCAGTGGTCTTCAGAGAAGACTATTCCTTGCGTAGATAAATGTCTTAGTATTTTTTAAATTATCTTTCTGTTCTAACACAGATTTTAAACAAGTACTTTGCTTTGTAGATGTTCTTATTGCTTTGGAAGAAGTCTAAACCATTTAGGATTTGGACCCAGGGCAAGTCTGCAAAATTGGTTAAGATATGTGTGAGGCTCTGCTCCTCTTGTGATTTCAAAGCAGTTCTGACAGAGATGTGCCACCTTGAGTTAAAAATGTAGGGGGAACCCAGCGTGCATTCAGCCAGGTGTCTGTGAGCTCTGTGAATTGCATACCTGACTGGAGGCTGAGGTGCATGACATGCTCAGGCCTCACAAAGTTATGATGAGTTACAGGTTCCAATGCCTTTTAAAATAGTGCCTTGGAGCCAGGGAAAAGCAGATTCTCCTCAGTGGATACTTACGATTATCGTAACAGATACGGCCAATGGCCCTCCCAGCATGAAGCAGCATTTCTTGGTCTGTGCTCTCCAGCAAAGGTATCAGTGTTAGAACCAAATCTGCCTCAATACAGGGTTTCTTCATTTCCTCTGCATAGATAAGAGAGAGGGAATGCCAGGCTTTTGCCATTTAGGAGGAAAACAGCAAGAGCTGGTAGCCGTGAAACAGAATTCAAGAGTGAAAACGTGAAGCTAATGTGCTCTAAGATGCCTTGTGGTGATATTGGAGCACAACTTACCATTCTTGGCTATCTCTGAAAGCACGTGGGCTGCTTTCACTGCACATCGTGGATTGCCCTTCAGGATTTTTGCCAAAGTTGGGAAGATCCCACTCCCTCTGAGTAGGCGGAAGGATCTCTGCTCTGCAATGATAAGAGTGTTAGCAATACCTGCAGCAGGTCTGCAGCTCTGTTATTCACATGCTCCTTTGTTTCCTAGAGTTCTGAGTGGGCATCTGTGGGATCCAAGCTTCTGATTTAACAAGGTTCTTAAAGGCTGTCTGAGTGTGAATATATGGGCACAGTCATCTGCTTGAATTGCAGCAAGTGTGGTTCCAGCTGATTACTCTGCTTTGTGCTGAACTGAAGCGGGGAGGCAAAGCAAAGAGGAGAACAGTTTCATCTTCTCTGACTGTAAAAGGATGTCTGCATAAGGCTTGGGAAGTCAGGGATTAAGATGCTATTTCTGAGGTATGGCCTAGCAATTAATTCTGTAGGTAGGCACAGCATCTTCTATTAGATTAGCAATTAGAGTAGACAATTCCCTTAGCCTTTTTTCATCAAAAAAAATGGCCAGATGTCCTGAAGGTAGTAAATCACCATCTGCCAGGAGACTCAAATAAATGCAGGTTTATGTGATTTTAGGAGAATGTGCAAAGGCTTTAGGGATTTTTGTAGAAGTAGGATTTTTGTAGAAACTACTTTTAAAATGCCTGACCTGATAGGGTCACCCTAAATTAACCCTAGGAGTTTGTAGTAAATAGAATATTAAACCTAGAATTTCTCTGGAGTTTTGATATTTTAGTGACCAGTAACTTTACCTGGTCACAGATAATTTTATGAGTTTTATACAGGGAGAAAAGAAAGCAACATGGCCTGAGAACAGCTATAGTTCCAGCAGCAATCACTTATTGAAACACAGATTATCACAAAAGACAAAACCTGCCATGAATTCTTTTGAATTATGAAAACGGTTAATTGGTGGTCCAGAGTGATACTTAACTATCTTCAGTAATAGCCAGGAGAATCCCATTCAAACTTTCAATGATCTGATCTTCAGCTTCTGTGTCATCTCCACAAAGTCCAAGGTATTCCAGGTGCTTACTCAGGGTTTCTAAACAGAATGGGAGAGAAAACTTTGGTGAGCCAGCATGGAAAATATTGAGTTCCTTGTGGTAGCTCTTTTCATGTCTCATAAAATAATTTCCTGAAGGGTCAAGATCTAAACATAATCATTTATTCCAGGACCATGAGGCTAGGTCACTTCTCAGACAGCACATAGCTCTTGTGCAGCCACGAACATGCAGGGATAAATTCTATCTGGAAACAGAAATCAACATATAATAACTGTGGCATAGTTTGAGGTGGGGAGGAGAGAGGAATAATTACAGGACCCAAATCAAGTCTGTCATTTCTAAATAGCTGCTTATCATAAAGACTGTACTTGCAGCTCCACTGAGTATCTACTGTGGCAGTGGCCAGTAGCAGGCCCTGGAAGAATGCAAGGAACAAATGAGGTAAAATACTTCTCCCTCTATTTCTGGTGACTTTGGCCTTTAGAAACATACCTAGTATTTATATCAATATATATCTAATACATGTTGATCAACTTTTATTTGGATTTTTTTTAATATGTATAAGTTAATTCAGAAATTTTAGCTCCACATCACACAGTGACATTAAGTTCCACAGTTTCGCTGTTGTAAGAGGAAGATCCTTCCCTGTTTTTTAAAATATTTACCAAAAGGTCAAAGGTCTTTGAGTTGCTGTAGTAGGAGAAAGGAATTATCCTTCACTATTTGCTTTTCCATGTCTGTCATAATCAGATGGATTTTTAAATAGTCCTTCTTTGTAATTCCTCTGCCAATTTGCTTAGTATTTACAGAATATTTTTCTAGCTCACTTTTATTCTTCATGGGGATCTAGAATTTGAAAGTGCTCTCAGGAGTCAGGTACACTGGGATTCAGGTGGAGTCAGATCTGAAGGAGATTGTCATGTTTTGTTAATTCTATTAATTCTTTGTCTATGTGAGAATGGCTTTTGTGCAGTTAATCAAAATTATCTCTTATCTTCCAAGCAGTGGCTTGGAATATAAACCCCACCACCATTTATAATTTGCTCATCTTTCCCCCTGTAGGTTGTTCTGCATTTGCAGACACTGAGCTTGATGTGCCTCTTTATCCCAAGTCACACAGGGTGGTACAATTTTCCTGCAGTTCTCTACTGTCAATTTTGAGTACTCCAAATAATAAAAAAACTCCTTACCATTCTGCTATTTCTAGGTCATTTATGAATATATTGAATTACACAGGTTCCAGCAAAGGTAACCTCTAATAATTTTGGCATTCTGTTGTAAAAGCAGCCTTTATTCAGCTCTTCAGGCTTCATCAGATAATCATCTCTCATATCCCAAGGTAACTTAGATAAAGGTTATTGAAAGGTTTGCAGAAATTGAAATGCATTAACAGTATCTCATTTATTGACCTTCTTACAGCTCCTTACAAATGTTTAGAGACAGGTTGAGCATTACTTAGCTCCACGAAAGTCAGACTATTATTTTTCATCATGTCTGTGTTTAGTATCTCTGTGCTTTGCTATAATCCTACGGTTTACCTGTGCAGAGATGAGACTTCTGCACTTTAATTTCCCACATTCCTTGCAACTGTTTCTGTAAACTCATCCCACTCTTACTGCTTCCCACTTTATTATTGCTGTTGTTGATCTCAGTGATATTCTGGGTGTCCCAGTTAATGATTTGCTGAATCATCTTTTAATCTCTTATAAACTCTGTAGTATAGCATCCAATTCTGACAGTTGGCTACCACTTATTTTATTGATTTGCTTGACATCTTCTGTCCCCTCAGTGTGAAGATTCCTCCATCTCCTTTCTGAAAACAGAAAGACCTAAAATGGCTGCAATTAATGTAAGAAATACTGCTGGAAAACTGATGCCTGAAGTAGCCAATGTTTAATAGGATATAATGTAGGATGTTACCAAAACTCTAGTAAAATAGAATTTCTGTTTTATAAATGTTTTCATTGAAAATGCTGACTCATGAGTTGTGTCTCAGAAATTATTTGATGAGGATTAATAATTTTTGTTTGGTGAACTCACTATATTCTCTGTCCCTAATGTATCCATTAATTAATGTGAGGGTTTTTTTAATGAAAACACATTAATTTAGCGCATACAGGAATTTACCTTTGAGGAACAGAAGTGTCCTGAGCTGTTTTGAAAAGAGGATGAAGTAAAAGGGGTTGAAGTAGAACATAATTAAAAGCTGTAACTGCCTATTTAGAAGAAAAATTATTTGGCTTTAAAAAAATTAAAGCAGTTATTTAAAATCAGTTTTCCTTTTGTGCTTTAAAGAAGCTTCCATCTCTAGAAAAATGCCTGGATTCATCAGGTCCAGTTCTGATGCCAAAATTTGCTGAATAAATCATTTTGTGTAAATGAAGTACAGTAGAATGCAGGTTTTTTTACACAAAATCCAGAAAATAAACAGACCACCTGACAGCTGAATCAAGTTTGATCTTAAACAAAGATCTAGTGGGAGTGGGCAGAAGCCTGCAACTGCTGATTGAGCAACATGAAATAAATTTGGAGCCTGAGAGACTGAATTATCTACTGAACTCTGCTTTCATCTTATCAAGACACAAAATGTGTTGGCATTTGACTTCTAGTACTGTGTTCTCTAATTAAAGCAGTAGTGATGTTTGCAAATACATTTCTAATATAATTCTAATTAGGATCTACAAAGCTATTGAAAGACAACTGGGTTTCTAAAGATGGAGGATGTTGTTTTACAAATAACAGGGAACAGTCTACAGTGCTCACTGGTTGGGTCAGTCCAGTGGTAACTAGAAATCCATGCTTTGTCATTTCTCCAGGGAATAGATCAGCAGAAGAACACCATATGCATGATGACCGACCAAGTGCTTGTAAAGCACCCCTCTGGTTTCAGTCTGTAGTATTTTGAAATGAGTAATATGAGCAGTAGCTGACTGAAGAGTTACTTATAAAAGCCTCACAGAAGGCGACATTTAACTATAACAGTGTTCAAATACTGAACCCTTTTCTCAGGGACTCAGAATTTTATCCTGCTTGTTATTCATAAAAACTTGATTAATTTAGCCAGTTTGGGACTGATTCCTCCATACTCCATGTTTTTAAGTCCATGCTTCTGCAGGGGCAGTGAAGCAGACACTGTCAAGGCAGTTTTTTATGTGAAAAATCAGTAGAACATACCCAGATTGTGACTAAAACTGACCAGAAAAGGGCATTTATAAAGGGCATCTATTTCTCTTTTGTGGAAAATTCTGGGGTGTTGACATTTTGTTTCATCCCGTGCTGGAATAGATTGTTGACACAGTGGAACTAGAGGCAAACCAGAACGATTTGTTCCAGGTTTTGTGCAGAAGTGATCCTTTGGCAGGCAAGGGGCTGCGGGGAGCCGGGCTGGAAGGGGGCCAGCCAGGCCAGCCAGCTGCTCAGACAGCAGGGAGTGCCTGCCTGCCTGGCCTCTGAGGAGGCTTTTAGCAGAATAAACATGTTCCAAAGGAATACTACTTGTTCTCTTGAATCAGCGTTTTTGCTGGAATGTGGCTCATCAGCTTTAGTAATTCACCGTAGAAGGGAGGGAAACGGGCGCTCATTGCCTGCAGGGCCTGGGTTTAGAAATCTCTTGAGGCTGAGGTACAAAAAGGCTTTTTTCCTCAGCTGAAGGCATAGATTATTAATTCACACATGAATCTGTACATAAAATACTGATTAAGAGGCATAAGGACCAGGCTTTGGAGTGGGAGTTGGTTTTTGATCATCCTAATGAGAGCATAGACAATAGTGCAGAAAATAGCACAGCAATTTCATCTGGCTTCTGCAGTGGGGAATGAGCCATGAGGTGAGGAGTGAGCTCTTTGGGTCCCTTGAACCACTGCTGTGTCAATTCTCAGGGCGAGTTTTGACCTATAAAGCCCTCAGGGAATGAGAGAATCCCACACTTCTCCCTCTTTCTGCAACTGATTTTGCCCCTTCAAAACCAGCAATGGCTTCTGGGTTTGTTTTNTTTTTTTTTAATAGCCACTTGTGTAGAAATTATTCTCTTTTTCTAGAGGAAGTATAGACTCTGTCCTTCACTATCAATGCTACTCTTGGTATTACTTATTGTTTTTTGGGTCCTGAGCAGTGTGAGGTCTATATGAACCGACCTGAGGGCTTGAAATCAACCTAATCCAGTCAAATGCTTTGTTTTGCTGCCTCTTCCCTCAGTAATTTCACATACTGAGCTTATTCTTCTGTCACTTACCTTTAATATACTTCAGAAGGTTCTTCCATGGATTATCATCATCATTATTTAAAGCAGAAAAACAAGGTAATGTTTTTCCAGAGTATAAAGATGTGTTAGTTATTCACAATAGGTGTCTATTTAGCTTTGTCTAATGTCTCTGGTAATAGATAATTAAAGAACAGTAAAAGAAGATGCTGTATATCCTTTCCCAGGTATGCTTTCTGAACTCCTAGTAATCAACTCCACAGGGATTTTCTTTGGAAGTTTCGTCTTGTTTAATTGCATTCAAATTCCTTCAAGTATTTATGTTGAATTTATTTGAAATTTAGCTTGCAGAACATGGACTAGAGATAAGTGGCACAAAGCAACTTTGGACTGAGAGAGAAAATAACTAATTCCAGTTGAAATTGTCATCTGGCCTTCTTTTGACTGTAGTTTTCTGTAAATGTATTGTATCACCAGGGCAGGAAACACAAGTCTCTGTTTTGATATATCCTGTGTAACAGCTGAGGGATGAGGGTTAGGGTTGAGAAGCTCCTGGAGTTCTGCTGGTCAAGAGTAGCTGAAAATCATAAGATGTAGCCTGAAAAACTAAAACTTCAGCTTGTAACACTGTAAAATAGCTGCTGGGTCTGTCTAACAATGTAGTTAAAAACAAAGCTAAAAGAAAAGTTGACCTGCATTCATGTTAGTATGGCAGCCTGCAAAATCATATAGCTGTGAGTCTCCATTTTCTCACAGTATTTTTTTAATGTTCTTCCCTAGAATAGATAAAGTAATTCCTGGTTTGTTGGGGCGTGTCCTAAATAAACCTATGGTAATAAATGTACCTGTATGCTGAGTAGAAGTATTATTGTGTAGTAGTTGAAATAAAGCTCCAGGTCTCCTTGTCTGGGAATGTGATATTAAATTAGTTTTATATGAAACATAAAGGTGTAAATTGGAGATGGAGAAGTCCAGGGGGGCTGGCAAGTTTGTGTGTTAAGAGCAAATAAAGCCTGTAAGGTCAAACACATTCCTGCTGGCTGTGAGTGGTGCAGCTACATGATTATAGCACTTTGCTGTAACCAAGGGTAGCAAAAGCTGCTGCTTTGATTTCGTTACCAGGGAAGGGAGGAGAAAGGTGCAATTCAATTCAAGGAAAGATTTAAAAAAAAAAAATAAATTGTCCTGTAGTGAATTATTGTATTTCATCTCTAGAAAATCATGCAACTGTTTTGGGACTGGGCTGACTTATATTCTTTCCAATAGAACTATCTTATCTTGGTGCATGAAGTAAAGCACTGGAAGAACAGATCCTCCATCTCTTCAGACTTTCAAACCCATGGCAAGAAAATTGTTCCATAAATCAGATAAGCTATTATCTATGTCTCCATGGAAAGCCACTTACGGCCATGTTAAAAGATACATTTTGTGTCTTTTTCACTGCACTCAAGGGTGATGAGATGTAGGAGAAAAATCACAAGATTAAAAAGGACCTAGGGAGAGAATTTAAAACTAATATCCTGAGGATGAAAGGGGTATAATTATGAACAACTCCTCACCCAGCTAGTTTTTAACTCTTGTTCCTCTGCATCCTTCAGCAACTCTCTTCACGGAGGAAAGGAGTAGGAATGTATGAGTATAATTTTTCCTAGAAGGTTGGAGCCCTGTCACTATCTGGGAATTGAAATATCTCCCTTGCACCCACTTTTAGAATCTGAAAAGGCCCATATTTTCTCCAATATTCTTTTTTCCTGGTCTACACTATGGGTAATTATTCTTATGATATATAATGGTCAAATACATGAGTGTGCTCTAAAAATACCTCTTGCCTAGAACTGGAAAACAGGAAAGCACACTGTGTTTGCCCCAAAATCTAGCCTCTGCTCATTGTTTTTGCAGTCTTTCTGGACTGCACTGGCCCATCCTGAGCTCCTTAAAGTATTCAATGCCTATGATCCTGTGGGATGGACCTTTGAACATTTTACTATTCAAAGAATATGAGAAAGCACCAGGTTTTAAAGAAAATTTTTGCTTTTTGGCCTGAGCCACAGGTGGAAGGGCTGATGAAGATAGGAACTGAGGCCTGACTGGCTAGTATTTAGATTAATATTATCTATTAATCACAAGGATTTAAAAAAACCCCAACTTTATATGATCCATGTCTAAAATTCTCTTAATTGTCACAAATCAGGTAAGACAGCCACAAATGCTCTCTTTGATGTTGCTGTCATGAATGACTTTTTTTTTTTTTTTTTTTTTTTTTTTTTTTTTTTTTTTTTTTAACATGAGATAAAAGAATCACTTAGTAGTAAAGTAGAAATGGACAGAGGTTTTGGACAAATGTAGGGATGGACAGAAGTTTTCAGAAAACTGGTAGAGAAATGCAGGCTCAGAAGAGGCCCTGGTAAAAGGAGATACTGATATTCTTGTGGTAATCCAAATTGATATATTGTTATGATGAGAAAAAAATGGCAATTGATGGTGAAGTGGAGATTGTTTGGGAGGGGGAAAGCAACTCTATATTTTGATAATTTTGGCTTTATTCTTGGATAATTGACTTCCACCAAGGAGGGAATACAGGAAAAAGTGTGTATGAAGCAAGCAAGCTGTGGGTAGAAAGCAGATCCTGTTGGCTTGTGGCTGATCTTAGGCCCTGTGGAGTCAACAAGAAAAATGGCTGCAAAACCATGACTGAAAATAGATAAGAGGAAAAATATGATAACATAAAACAGGTCAGTGAGATAAAATAAAGCCAGCCAAGTGCAGGCAGGGAGAACATATGTGCCAAAGACCATGAAGAGCTGCTTAATTGTATTCTGTTAAACTTACTCCTTGTTTTGAGGGACGGAGAATAGGGATAAAATTCACTTTAGTGTAAAGGTATCAAAATGTTGTAAATGCGTGCACCATAAAGTGCCTTTTTACATGGCTGATAATTTAACTGGCTTAGTTCTTAGAGAATAGGTCTGTTGGACACAGACCAGCTTCATAGGCTACTGCTGAGCCTGAGCTCCCAGATTCTCCAGTTCACTATGCAAGTTCAGGGAATTCTAGATCCAAAGGCTGGAAGTCATGCTTGCAGGGATAGCCACAAATGGGCTGTGCTCAAAAGCAATGAGTAAAGAACCATCAGTACAATTTGTGTTTGGGTAATATATTCAGGTAGGTTTTATTTTATAAACAAGGGATCAGGAAATTGATGGTTTAAATCAAAGTTCAACTTCTTTCACAGTGGTCTGGTTCCAGGAGGTGTTGATTTCATCATGTATTGTGAAAGAGGAGTAAATTGTCAGTGCAACAAAGCTACATGTGAGCAGATAAGCAATCAGACAAATTGTGGCAGCTGAGGATAAATTGGCTTCATTTGTGGAAATGAATGAAATGTCTGTCTTGTTCACTGGAGGTCTAGTTTTCTGCATTTGCTGAGCGATGTTGGTCTCTAAAGATACCTTTGATCATGCAGTTAATATACATCCTAAGTTTTGCAGCATAAAGTGAATTAAGGGAACCCTTCCTTATGGCTATTTTGTGTGTATGGGAAGTGGGCCATAGTCTCAGCCAAACAGCATTCAGCCTAATTTTCCTGGCTCCCTGAATTTTGCTTGAAGAGCTGTCAATGGAGAAGAAAAGCCACAGAGACTCCATAGCAGAGAAAATGCTGATTTCCTTTGTCTGGCAGCTCCTCCAAGGGTTTTTTTAGGTAAGCAAAAGGGCTGTTAAAAAGCAGCCTTTCTGCTGATGTGAGAGCAGCAGCCCAGCCCTCAGCTCTCCCTGCTAAACCATCTGTGGGGAGTGTAGGATGCTGGGCATGGCTGGCACAGCAAGGAGGGAGCCCAGGGCAGGAGAGCAACTGGAGAGATGATAAATAACAAAGCAAATGCAATTATTGGCCTTTTGTGCCTTGACTCCACCTAAACAGGCACAGCACAGAGGTCCCACTGTCCAGATTAAAATTCCTGAACTTCTAGTGTTTAATTAATGATTGCTTCTATGCAAGTAAACTCACAGGCCTGTGCATTTGTCTGTTCTGCTTGTATCTGACAAATGTTGTTTGAAGAGCTAGAGTACAAAGATACATTGTCGGCCTTGAAAGGGCATTCCTTTCTCTTTTGCTGCTCTGGTACAATGCCAAAAATATATATATTTTGTCTGCCACTTGTCCTCCATCTCCACCTGTATTGTTCTTGCTAATTGCTGGTCTGACTCCACTCCAGACCTGGAAAAGCCCAAGGAGGGGGGAGGATTTTGTTCCTGCACTGTTGAAGGTAAGGGTATTACATGACCTCTGCAGTGAGGCTGATGCCTTCAGTTTTACCTTCCTTGTATTTCAGATTCTGTGCTGCCTAGGGCTGTAGTTCTGAGCCTCATATTCAGTGTCAGTGAGCTCTTCACAGAGCAGGGAGACAAAACAAATCCTTTCCTGCTGAGGACCAAGGACAATGGTTACAAGTTTTCAGCCCCAAAAGCACAAACAACAGTGGATAAAGAGAGAAAACAAGAAGCATGGGACTTCATCATTCCAAGCTGTAATTGGACAATTATAACCCCAGTATACAAATGGACCAAAACCTATAAAAGTGTGAAACCTCATGACCAGCTGTCTATTTTGTGACCATTTTAAGTCCACCTTGGGTGTAGCCCTGGTCAGGCTCTTGCCCTGTCCAAGGTGTACCCTTAAAGGCTTTTCAATAAATATCAACTTTATTCTCTAGCTCTGTGCAGTCTCTGTTCCAGGTCAGTCTTCCCAAGGCATCAAGGTACCATCAAGGTGTCTCAGACATCCCCAGAATAAAGTGCACAGTAGTGGGTGGGAATTTGTCTAAATTCTGTTAAATGTAAAATTTTTTTGTGCCACTGTCCAAAATTTTGTAGTGCTGAGTATTACAATTTTGATCCTGATGTATGTGTTTGGCCCATTTTATAATGAGAGAGATGTGAAGAAAATCCTTGGAAGACAGTATTGAAGTTGGTTGCATAATGGACGTGCCAGGAATATTTTTTTCTTGCTTAGTGGGTGTGTGTGTTTGGCTATTTTTATGCAGTATAAGAGACTTTGCACTGTAAAAAAAGATCATTCTCAATTCTGACACACATTTTAAAAGCTATGGCCTTATAAGCTCTGTCAATGCTTAATGCAAGTAACACAGGGCTGTTAGCAGCATGTTAACATTCAGAGCTCTCTCCAAACCCCAGCTGCTCAGCAGAATCTGCTTACTGGTGCAGCACTTTATCAATATCTATAAAGTGCTATGCTTGTTCTCAGCAGAGCAAGAAGGATCAGATTTTGAATGTATGCAGATGGACACAGGTGTCTTAAAAAATCTGAAAATGCTTTTTTTTTTTTTTTTTTCCTGGGGAATTTCTTGTTTTAACGTAATTTGTTTTAACTTAATTATATTGACCTGGTTCCCTGTGCTGTGTGAGTTGGTTTGAGCTCTGCTGCACGACTGGGTTGGTGTTGCCTGGGCATTGAAGGTTGCAATTAGATTTTCCTGGACAAATTCGTGTTTACATAATGCTATGCAAGCTTTTATGCCATTACCTAGAACTATCAGGTTCAAAAATTTTGCTTTCTCTCACTTTTGTCTAGAAGAAATGCATGCAATCATTAGAAATTATATAGTAATTTTATTAATATCAAAATTATCAACATGTGTAGGAGGGGCTTTTCAGAAAAGGAAACATTTAATAAAACGACGGAGGGACCTTTTCTGAGCAACTCCTAAGATTCCTTTGCTGTGCTGAGCTTGTCTTGGCTGAATTACTTTGTGATCAGATTTCTTCCTATTCCACTTTTTTTTGCACAAGTAAGTTAAAGAATGGTAAAATTATTTGGATAAAATAGTTTTGGAATGCTAGATACTTCAACATCTGCATTTAACAGCTCTGACTCCAAATACTTCTGATATTTTTTATAGTCTTAAAATATTCTCTGATTTGTAACATGGGCTAATTTCTTTTAAATGGGTATTTGTTTTTCCTGTCTGGAAGTGGTGTTTTTGAGAGAGTTTCTACAGATCTTTCAGTAAAGCTGAGCTTCTTTTATTGCTAAATGTTTTTAGGCTGGACAGGACATAGTTTTGTACTCTTAACTACAAAGGACCATAGCAAAGTCCCCATTCCAGTTTAAAAATTACAATATACTGTCACTGTCTTTCCCTGGACTGAGCCCTGAATGAAGTACTTTTTCTGTATAGATGTAATTTAAATTGTATTCCATTAGAAAACAGCTTCCACTGGAAACTGGGTTTTGATATTAGGATAAGTGAAAAGATAATTTAGCTCTTTCCAAGCAGCCATGTATTTTATTTACTTAATTTAGGTTTTTTAATGCATGTAGGGGGGATCCCAAAGCACAAGAATGATGGGTTTAGGCAAATAAGATATTAAAAGTTACTTGGATTGCAGCAGAGCAAGAAGAGGGAGAATTGTTTTATATTTTTGGTTTCTTTTTCAGATTGCTGGTTACCCTGTGGTACAAACAAGTCCTTAGAAACAGAGAAGATGGAAACACATACAGGGTATGAGCCTTCAGAAACAATCTCATCCTTCCTCAATTGCAAGAGCTTTGTTTCACAAAGCACCTCAGAAATGAGGCTGAGAGCCTTTGAGGAGTTGGTTCAAAACTACTTTTGGGACACTTTCTCCCCTCCTGCAGCCTTGTACAGGTCAGGATGGCTTTATTGAGTTTGGTGCAGTCTATTTCTGGTTCTACAGAATAACAGTGGCTGGATTTTCATTAGGTTCTAGACAGCAATAAGCTTTGTTGACTCTGATTTATTTAAGTGCATCTGATACAATGCTTTAAAATCTAGAAGGAAAAACAACTTGAATTAAAAGCAGCAGCTGTGAGATTTCCCTCTGGTATTTCATGTATTATGGGTTTATAATGCTGTTGAAGCAAATAGCAAGGTGCTGGGGAATGCTGAAAACTGCACACACAAGGAATTTGTAATATTGTTCAGGCTGGCTTTAGTATTTTCAGTTGTAGGGAGGTAACACAACCTACATCTAAATATTGCCTGAATTGTTAGATAATTTTTACATGAATGAATGGTTTTGGGTTTTTTTTTTTTTAAAGATAAGTTTGACAAACCTGTAATTAGAAGTGTGTGGTTTTCTGTTTGTCTTTTCTTATTATCCTGCCCAGTTTTGTACTTGGGCAGCAGGAACAGTGCTGTGTGAGCAAAAGCAGTCTGGAAAGAGCAGGAACAAAAGTGGGAATCAAAACTTGGAGCCATGACCAGCAAATATATCAAAAAGATAAGCCTTCTGAGCAGAACATTCAGAAAGTAGGACAGGTACACATAAATGATGTAGGAGTAGAAGAAACAAACCACCAAGTTCAGCTGTCTCCACCTGAATTGCAATAGAAAGTCAGTCCTACAGAAATTACCTGTATAGAGATAGTTTAGCCAGAAAAAATACAAGTCTAATACTGGTTTAGTCCACTTATGTTTTGTGCCCATCTCTCTGACTGCTTAAAGTTAAATTTTGATCTGCTTTTTTATTAGTGTCCCAAAACTACTGAGATGTTTAACTTTACTTGAATAATCATTTAATTGACTAGGAAGGTAATTACTCTAAATGGCAGCTCAGTTGTCATTCTGCTCTTAAAGAGAGATTATTTCACCCTTAAACATATTGAGTATTACTAAGATTAGTTGTGCTTATGTCACGAGGCCCAGCTGTGACGTGGGTTGCCATCATGTGAATGAGAGTGGAAGGCTGAACCCTTTGATCCAGTTAACCAATACCTTGGAATGATCTTGAGACTAATGGAAATTAAAGTCTCAAAGGTATATTTTAAATCCAGTATGAGAGGCATTCCTTTTGCCTGGAAAGGTCATAGCTAAGGGCTTGTATCCAGCTTTACCTGTGCTGAGAGTTGAGTCATAAAGAAGCATATTCAAAGGCTGGAGCACCTAAATGCAGCTCCAGTGCCCCCAGTAGTGCTTGGCAAAGTGCAGTATGTATGCAGAGGCACATGTGAGCATATTTGCTTTGATGGATGTTGAGAGGAATGAATTCTACTTCTCTTTCAAATACTTAAATTTCATAAGAGTTCATCATTTTCCAGTGCTTTAAGTTCCCTCTTCAGTACCATTCTCATAATTTGCTAGTTTTCTTTAAACCAGCCTTAATTTTCATGTGAGTCTAAGTGTTAAGTATTTGAAATAGAAGAAACAAGAATTTTAGGTCACCTATAGTATTACATTTATCATAGAACTACACTTGTATATTTAAATGATCCTAAATTAGTTTTTCATTTCTGTCACATACATCTGCAAATTCTAGATGAGAAAAAATTAATCACAGGCTAGAGATTGTATCTATCTATAGTTAACAAGAGCTTTACTTACCCATAAAAGCTGTAGCTCTCCAGAATGGGGACAATAAAGAACAGCTGATCTGTACTGTGTCTGTGTCCTTTACAGCTACCACGCTGTGAATAAGGGGGAATATTTTATAGCTTTCAAGCTGATGAGCAGCCCACAGCATGCTCACTCTTTCCTCCTCCTGCCTTTTTCTGTGACCCTGCTCTTCAAATGCATCTAATACTCCATAATTACTTAATCCTCCACCACTACTTTTGTTTCCAGTTCTTAGATGTCATTAACAGAAATGGAAACATAGTAATTGTCACACTGGGAGAGAGCCTTTCAGATCTTCAAAACAGTTTTTAGTGAATTTTTCTCTGCTGTCATTCAGAAGGGTGGTTATTGAAGCTAATAAGGGACAGAGTTCCAAGGAGAGACTAGATTATGACTGGCATCTACTTAGGGCCAGATTTAAGAGTGCTTCTAGAAGCTGATTCTAAAGTCTAGCCAAATTTTATCCCTACCTGGACCTCACCTGGTATGTGCTAAGGGCTTGAGAAATGGTCCAAGCTCTTCACGCTCATCTTCCAAATCTGTGGCTAAAATATAAAAGAGGATAATTTTTCTTTCTGTAAAGGGAAATTTTAGAGCCTGAAGGTGCCATCTCTGTCTTACTGTTTTTGATCAAGTAGAAGGTTTTCTGAAATATTCTCAGTATTATTTTGTACTGGTTATAAAAATCCCATGGCTTTAAAAAAAAAAAAGTTATCAAAAAATTGCTTGTTTTGAAGCAATAGTTTGAAAATAATGTTACAGGAGTTTTCTTGTTGTTTTTTTTTTTTTTTTTTTTTTTTGCCTTCCTAAGGCCACTTTATGGGAGAGCTGAGTCTCTAATAAATCAGAGGCAGTTCTAGGACAGCTTACGAAGCATGTGCTGTGTTCTATTCAGGATGCATTACAACCCCCTGGTGTTGCTGCAGCCTGAGCTAGAGGAAATGCTGTCTGCCAGTTAATACTATTTAAAGATTGTTCCAGTAAGCAGATTGAGCTTCCCAGTGTGGTGCTGCTTGGTGGGGGCTGTGTGTTGCAGTCTGTGGTTGTGACAGTGGCTCCAAGTCTGCAGCATCCAAAAACTTCACTGCACCATGGAATTATAATCACTGTGGTGATTATAACGCTGGAGGGAGTTTAATTTGCTGACTCTTAAAAAGCAATCTGATAATGAGTTTGGAGCCTGAGGATCCTGTAAAGGAGGTGGAGATGTTTTGCTGGCTCTCTTGCTCGATAATTAAAAAGCCTGTCCCTTTGGCTGGGCTTATGGAGAGGGAGGATGAGCTGAATTCTTTCTGGCATTATTTGTTTTTCCCAACTGAAATGACACGTCCTGCAAAGATGCACATGAATTGGAAAATAAAAGTCCTAAGGTAAAGATTGCTGCCTTACATCCTGTAATATGAAAATTTTTGTGTGTATTGGGTTATGTTTGCATTGTCACATCCAGAAAAAAATGCTTTTTACAGATGATAGAGAAGTAGAGCACATATGCTTGACTGCTTAAAAGGGACCAAGATCAGTCATGGATTAAGCTGTGTGTCACAAAATGATGAGGCCTTCCTGCTGGTTCAGAGATTGACAAGATGAGCTGGTTCTTGTTGGCTTTTGGGTATCAAAGGTGTGGCTGTTTATTGAGGTCAGAGTGCAGACAGAGGCTTAGGCAGGATTTGCCACATGCTGTCAGCGTGGCTAGAGTTTGGGTTATGTCTGAAATGCAAGCAAAGGGGGTAAATTTTAGCATTCTATTGGCAGAGCTGGTAAAGTGTGAAGCCCCAAAAGAGACAAGAATCTGAGAGGGTGAGTAGGTCCTGCAGCATTAGGCTTGCCAGACATAGTCATCCTCCATAGGGGTCAGTTCTGCTGTGTTCTGAAGTCAATAGGATTTTTTTCAAAGAAGTTAAATCAGGCTCATGGATATGGTAATAATGAAAAAAAAAAAAATTAACAGTTTTCAATGCTAAAAGACTGAAGATAACAAAGGAAACAAAATGAGGTATATAGTAAATGGGTGAAGACAAGTAAGAAATCACATCAGATAAACACATCTTCAGTGTCATTTATCATCTTGCTGCAGTGAATACTAATGGGGGAACAGAGGTTCATAACACTGCACAAAGCCCTGACAGGCAGCCAGGTATGGAAATCCTGTGCCAAATGAACTGTGATTTTATATGCAAACTAATCAGTTTCAAAGATTATGGCAAAATAAGATGGTTTGGGAATCCAAATTTATTGACAGCAGCACTGTCAAGCTAAAATGTGCTTTCTGTTTGCACATAATCCTGCAAATCTATTCTAAGAGACACTGCACAAGGTTCTTACCAGCATCAGGTGCTGATTGTGCTGGGTGCTGTACAAAATGCACAGGGAGCAATTTTTGCACTGGAAAGATTTACACCAAACTGGAAAATCAAGAGACATCTCATCAGTAACCTGGTAGAGGGTCAGTGGCAGAGGCATGAGAGGAGCCAGCAGTGTCCCTGCTCCTCAGGGGAGGAACAAGCTCAGCTCTGTGAAGCAGTAACTGGCCAGCAGTGCTGGGAAGGACAATGTGCTGGGGTCTCAGGCAGGCCCTGTGCTCTGCAGCTTCTGGGGTAAAGCTGGGCCTCCACCTGGGGGACACAAGCTGTATTTATGCCTCCTCTTCTAGGCACATCCCAGAATTGACAGGCAGGGAGAAACTATTGTCTCTGCACATACCAATGAAAAGACTTCCTTTCAGTAAAAGAAATTATCTAGAATAAATGGATGAGTCTTTCTTCCTTTTCTTAGTTGATGGATTGCTTTAAGTTAAGTTAATCTAATATTCTGCACTGTGATGTATCTCTCATCTGAGGCTTGATTTGCTGCTTTAATTTTTTACAAGGTGGAAATGTGATTTATTTGATTGTGCCTTCAAGTAAACTGTCCTCTTCCCAGGAGGAAAAAAAAAAAAAGTGGACAGTATGTGTCTTTGTTGATCTGAGCAGTAAAATACCAGAAAAAAGATTTATTGGAAAGAACTTTCTGTACTGGGGAACATACTCTGATTTCATATATATATATCTCACTGTTTATCTTCTCTGCCTTTGAATAATAGTGAAAGGGTATTTTGGTCTCGTTCACAGGTCTGCTAGATGCAGTTATTTTGGGAAACATCAAAAGATTTTTAGAAAAGGAACTATCATTTTACTTGCTCAGCACGAAACTTCTGTAACTGTGATGAAAATAAACCTAACAGAACAGAAGGGAGAATGGAGGAGTTAGAGCAGAGGGGGAGCATATCTGAGAGGAGAAGCAAGCTGGAGCCTGTGGTCGTGCTTCAGTAATCTGCTTTGGGGAAAGAATTGGGCATAGGCTGATCTGCAGCAGCACATTGAGATGCACAGTGAGTGCCATGCTCTTCATGGGGACACATCACACACAGGGAGCAGTGCCCAGCACCACAGGGCTCTGAGAGATGTGGCTGCACCTCCCTGCCTGCTGCTCCAGCTGTGTGCAGGACATCAGAGATTTATCACTCTCTGCAATTCAGATTACTCTGCAGTACTTTGGAGAATCCATTTTAGCAAACACCATTACTGAGTTTAGAGGTACACTTCTGACTTATTATGAAAATTGTTATCTATTCTTATAGGTAAAAACATGTAATTACAGTTACCAGAATTCTGTTCAAGAATTCCTGAAAAGAAGCACACACATCTATTGTGCATTGGATTTACTCTGTGTGCTTGTGCATGTTGGATATGATCTGAGCATGCTGTTTGTCCTGTATTGGTGTTTAATAATCTCTTGTAACTCCAAGCCTGAGTAGGCCACAGATATCACCAAATCCAGGACAAATTGCCACTATGAATGTGTAGCACTCTGGTCCTTATGTACTCGACAGAGACAGAATTTATGCATATCCAGGGACCATGTTTGGAGTTCTGGCAGTTTGGTCAGGTTTTTTTTTTTTTGGTTTTTTTTTTTTTTTTTAAGTGGTATATAACTAATGGTCATATTTCCAAATTGAACCTTCCCTGATGGTGAAAAAGGACTTGTTCCATAAGTGTATGAATTGCTACTGTCACTCTTCTTTCACTTTCAGACTGGCTTAGCTTGGTATCCCTATTAATTAAAAGCACTAACACTTATAATGACAGTCAGCAGAACACTTCAGGTGTCCTTTTCTATACATCCATAAAGTATCTAGATCCTGTAAATCTATTTTTCAATAGTTTTGTCTGTCTCTGCTCTCCCCTACTGCAATTTTTATGCACCACTTCTTGCTTTCTGTTTTGTGTGGTGCTTGTATGATAAAAATATACATACACCCACAGATTTTTATGCTTTTTAGTACAGAATAAAAATATGAAATGGAAGGCATCAGATGCCTGAGTATCTTCAGCTGAGGAAAAAAACACCACCCTTTCCCTTGACTCACATTTCAAAGCAGCTTATCGGGAGATTCCTGTGATGGACCGAGACTTGATGGAATTGAAGTCTGTGATTTTAGGAACCAGAAAGAAACTACTCTTTCTAAGATAAGGGGAAGGTGGAAAATATCAGTCATTTCAGTCCTCTTTGCTAAGAAATGCTCTGGAAAGCAATGAAATGACTGATGGGAATAAATGGGATAGTTTGTGATCCTGGCAGAATTTAACTTTAGTCTGGAAGCTTGCATGTGAGGATACAAGTTGCTGGTAGCTCTGCAATGCTCTGGTTTCTACTTTGTGTGAGTCACTTTTATAAGTCCCACATGCTAATGTTTCTCAGGGCTCACAAAACATTATTCTTACTCTTGTTGGGTGCTGGAACAGCATCATGGATGAAGTTCAGGTTAGCCCCAAGGCATAAGTGTCATTAGTCTCAGGAGGATGACCAAACCACTTCATGCTGAGGAATAAGAGCTCTGTATGCAGTGGGTTTGGATTTACTACCCTTCACTTCTGCAACATTTTAAGGAGTGCTTTTGGGCCAAATGGTTTCTGGGAGCTCAGTCCAGAAGGTCATTCACACTCTTGAATTTCACTTCTACTTTGCCAGCCTTGCACTTCAGTCCCAGTGGACCAGCACACACCTTGGTTGTGTGTTTGTGGCACTCTGGTGGGATTGTGCAGATCTGCTGTGTGTGTTTGTGGCACTCTGATGGGATTGTGCAGATCTGCTCCTGTGTTTGTGGCACTCTGGTGGGATTGTGCAGATCTGCTGTGTGTGTTTGTGGCACTCTGGTGGGATTGTGCAGATCTGCTGTGTGTGTTTGTGGCACTCTGGTGGGATTGTGCAGATCTGCTGTGTGTGTTTGTGGCACTCTGGTGGGATTGTGCAGATCTGCTGTGTGTGTTTGTGGCACTCTGGTGGGATTGTGCAGATCTGCTGTGTGTGTTTGTGGCACTCTGGTGGGATTGTGCAGATCTGCTGTGTGTGTTTGTGGCACTCTGGTGGGATTGTGCAGATCTGCTGTGTGTGTTTGTGGCACTCTGGTGGGATTGTGCAGATCTGCTGTGTGTGTTTGTGGCACTCTGGTGGGATTGTGCAGATCTGCTGTGTGTGTTTGTGGCACTCTGGTGGGATTGTGCAGATCTGCTGTGTGTGTTTGTGGCACTCTGGTGGGATTGTGCAGATCTGCTGTGTGTGTTTGTGGCACTCTGGTGGGATTGTGCAGATCTGCTGTGTGTGTTTGTGGCACTCTGGTGGGATTGTGCAGATCTGCTGTGTGTGATTGTGGCACTCTGGTGGGATTGTGCAGATCTGCTGCTGCTGTGTTTGTGGCACTCTGGTGGGATTGTGCAGATCTGCTGCTGCTATGTTTGTGGCATTCTGGTGGGATTGTGCAGATCCTGCTGCCGTGAAAGTCCTCAGGCTGCTTGAAAGTCTGTGGCACAGACTTGCACAGATGCAGCTGTGTCTGTGCAAAGATTTATTTCTTTGCAGATTTTCATTAAAGCAGGGTTAATACTTCCCTTTCTCCCGGGAGTACTGAGGCCATAGTAATTAGGTAGTGAGTCCTTGGAGTGAGTTAGAAATCTGTGAATTGCATTAAGGCAGTAAAGCCTAAACAATCTCAGTGCATGTTCCTGAGCTCTGCTCTGTGGGGCAGGAGCTGGGGATCTGTGTGACCAAGGGACAGTATCATCACAAACCATTACAACCTTCTTTTACCTGGGAACCCTTAATTATCATGAGTACAGACCAGACTTTCATTCCTTGTTTCTCTGGCTGTGATGTTTAGCATAATAGAAATCCTAGGCTGTCAGAAGTTAACTCTAAGAGTTTATTCATGTGAAAAAAGAAAGGGGATAAAAAAAGAGAAGGGATAATAACTTTTTATAGGTCTAGTTTTGTTGAGGCTGGGAGATGTCATGTCCTTTCATGTAACTTACTTTGAAATCCTTTTTTTTCCTCAGGACCTTGGTAAGAACCTTTCTGAAAGAAAACGAATGGACTTTTTTAGAAGAATAAGCAATGGTTAAGGGAGTAGCAATGATGAGAGAACAACTGAGCAAATCACCTGTTTAGGAGAACTGTTCTGCCACCATGCATTTGGAAAATGTTTTAGATATTGTGTGTAGCAGGCAGATTTAAAATTAGCTATAGATTTTTTATTCTTCCTGCCTGGTTCAGTAAAAACAATAATTTGCTTCATAATGTGTCACGATAGAGGCTGGCTACACAACAGAAGCTTGGTTTCAGGAAAGTTTTTTGAGGTTTTAACATTTCATTTTCATCTACTTTGGAAGATTTCAGCTTCATTTTTATGCTTCTACAAGGAGAGCTGTATTGGGGTGTCACCTCTGGAATTGAAACCTTGGTATTTCAATTAGAAGGCTGCAGAGATACTCATCTAGGCTCATAAAGCTGCTTTGGCCATGGGCTGCAATGCACACACCTCTGTTCTGCCTCCTGTCTGCTGAGAACAGGTTTAGATGGGAATTCATTCAGGTACATCCAAGACTTTAGGGCCAGGGCAATGAGAATGTCTCACTGGCAGAGACAGACCTAGCCCCAACCAGTCTTTCCTAATGAAATGTTTATTGATATGTCTCCAAAGTACTTAGGCTTTCACTGAACTTTTTTGAGCCAAAATCCTTCTGATAAATGCTAATTATTTCTGTCCACGTGTGACAACATGTGGAGTACAAAAGGAAAGCTAGCTCCTGCTTTCTGCAATTAGAACATTTATTGCTCAGGGAAAAGGCTTAGAAGCAGGTATTAGATTCAGTTATTTGTTCTTTATCTCTGTCAGGCTCAGAGAATTCATGTATTTGACTGCAGAATTCCAACAACAGTGTAAGAACCAACATTAGTGAAATATTCGATATCTTCTATGCCATTTTTTAATTACCTATTCCTATATAAATCCTGCTGTTCTTTTTCAGTTTATAATGGAGATCAGAGGAACTTCACTGCTGAGAATAATTCTTGGTGTCAATTCTTTCTAAGGCCCTCTGAGGATTTGAGGGTTTGCTTCCAATAGTTTTCATTAATAGCTGGAGGTTTTTTTAGGCTGGTTCTCCTTTAGTTGCACATTCTGAGGCTCAAGAGACAGATTCAAAGCCCAGTGAATGAATTCTGACTTGCAGTGCTCTATTTGCAGCTGTCTCCTGAGGCAGTGAAAATTGTAATATCAAGAGAAAGAAGCAGGTGGGTCCTACAGCTCAGCTGTATAAAGAATGACCAGAGTCCTTGCTTAGGATTATTGGAAGATCACTCCAGCTGACCTCTGGGGGGACTCTAGAAGGTACAGAGAACCCAACCCTGCATGTAACTTGTGACAGATTCTTGAAATTAAATACTCTTCTCCATCATTTGAGTGGAGAATTGCCTGTTCTGAAGAGCAGCAAAGCAATCCAGCACCTTCTTTGTTCAGAGAAAAGAGATTTTTGCTTATGGTATTTTAAAATTGCTTGGAAGGTAATAAAGTTGCTTCCTTTTTTTTCTTTTTCTCTAAGAAAACCAGAAATGATTGAAACTACCTGCACTTCTTGCTTTGTAGGGCATAGAAGAGCCTGTAAAATCCACAAAAAGACTTGTTGCTGATACACATGAACTTAAAGAGAAATGGCAAGGGAAGGATATGTGCAAGTATTTATGGTGCTCAGAACTGAGTGTATTCTTCTGAGATTGTTGTGGATTTTCTTCATCTCATTCCACTTTGGTGATGACAGTATATAATTAGACATAAAAGGTTATGAAATTAGGGCTGTTCTTTTGAGTGGAGTTGCATATATGATTTTTTATGATCCTTGTGTGATAAAGGAGTGTGTAAATACAGAAATATATCCTTGCATATACTTTTTAAATTGAATATTTAGAACAATCTTTGCTCACTAGGAGATCACAAATCATGAACAGTACAAACTATTCTGTTGATATATCAGAGCTGCAAGATACACTAATATACCAGTAGCAGAGAAGCACCTTTGTGTTCAACTTACTACTGAATTTAAAAAAGGGAATTTGTTCATAATGAAAAATAGATCATAGTAAGTCCAGAAGCTCATTAATTTCTGGGAGGCAAACATTGTGGAAATATGGTCTCAGTTGCAATTTCACAGTTTCCACCTGTCCAATATAGTTTCTGACTGAAGATCTAGATTACAATGAAATATTAGTAGTTAAAATATGGGCTCTTGCTTTATTGAAACAATGTGCAGTGTGTTTATTTTATTTTTAGTTCACAACAGTTTTCCTTTCTCCTTTTTTTAAATTCAGCTGTGACCTTAAATTCAGCTGTGACTTTAAACTGACTTCCTCTATCAACCACCTGCATCCTCCTGCAGCTTGTGTTTTTTTCTAGGCATCTAGTCCCTGTTCTACATACTGAATACCTGCAGCATCCCCCCTAAAGAATGCAAATATTGACCATCTTTCTCTACAATGGCTTTTATTTACAGAAAATAAGTTTTAATGCAGCATTTTTGTAAATGGAACAACAATAGCTAAAAGAAATATGCTCTCTGAGTATTTCTGTAGAATCATAGGAAGAGAGGCTAAATAGAAAGGGAGAAAATACAGTAAAATACAATCTCCAGCATCAGAGTCCTGTTTAGCTGACTTTGCACAGCTTTGGGAAGGGAAGGGCCTGGAGTGGAGTTGGGGCAGTTCAGACTCCAGGTCAGCCTAGAGAAGCCTCAGGGTTTTACAAAGCTCCACCTACTTTTTCTTGGCCCAAAGGGACCTGCATGGGTGCATCTTTTCTCCAAACAATCCCCCTGCTCTAGAGAGTCTCTGTAGCCTTTTGGCCTTTCAGCTGAATCTTTGCTTGCTTTTGTGTACTTCCCTGTGGCTTTCAAAGGGTTATTTCTGGGATAAGAATTTGGCCTGTATTACCCTATTCCCACACATATCACATAATAGTCCCTGGTAGTTTCTGTGCTTTCATAGGGAAAATGCAATGTCTGATCTGTGACCTACAAAGCTCTTTAATATTGCACAGTCTAGCTAATCCCATTGATCTTACTAAAGTTGACTCTACAGCATAAAGTTAAATGCTTGCTTCAGTCTATATTTTCTTTAACAGCTGGGCCAGCAAAGTAGGGTCTCTGCTAGTGAGGTATCTGCAGGCAATTCCAACAAAATTTAGAGAGGGATAGAAAACTCCCTTGTTTTCTTTTCCATAATAATTATGTTTATAAGGATTATTACTTTAAATGAATAAATTAAAGACTAGAAATAAACTTTATGGTACTAGTCCAGCATTGCTCCAGTGCATTCTCGCATTTATACTTTTTAAGTGCTGATTTCTTTGATCTGCTGGATGGCAGCTCCATTAGGAGCAGTGTGTCTCACTCCTGGGTGAGTTTATAGATCCACAGCAAATAAGCCAGCAGGGGCTGTTGGATCATTCTGATCCTCACAAGCCATTATACCTTCACCCAGTTATCCCTGTAACATTTGTTCTAAAGGCTGAATGTAACAGATCTGTGACCTTTCTGAATTTCATAGGAGAAAATGGGGTGGCTTCATGGGGTTCACTGGAGGACTCTAGGACTCAGGATTGGTGATTAATTTAGTTTGCAAAGAACCCTTTGTGGTGGCAGTAGTGAAAAATTAGGAAGTTCTCAGTAACGTGTTTCATGTCAGTGCCTGACTCATCTCACAGAGAGACTGATGATTATCAGTATAATTTAATCAAAGGAATTGCTTGTATCCCTAAGATGTAACCTACTGATGAGTGTGTTGAAACTCCTGAGGCTATTAATGTAAAACCTCCCACCTCTGCTATATAAATCACATTTTACCAGCCAAATCAGAGGGACCAGGTGTTCCTCCATTGTTCACACTTGGAACCACAGTGCAGTTTATGGTGGCTGGGAGGTGAATTCCCTGAGCCTCACTTTTACTTTCAGAAGCTGACCCACTTGCTTGCTCTCATGAGGAGTAAGTCATCTTTTCTACCTGCAGGTGTAGCAGGGAGGTAGCAGCATACTGCAGGGCACCACCAGCCCAGCTTCTCTGGAAGATTTGGGACTAGCACAGAGAGCTAGTGGTCATGGGCAGTGGCCATGGGATTGTGTGCCAGCCTGGGCTTTGGGGATGTGGGGAGAGCACTGAGGGAAGGCTGAGGATGGAGAAGAGTGAGGTGCTCTGTGGTTTGCAGCAGGGCAGTGCTCAAGGCTTCTGCAGTGTGTGATGGTGTGAGTGGAGCAGAGCTCGGAGCTGTGGGGTTCTGCAGCCAGGACAGGGGCTCTGGGGAAGGGAACACAGGGCCTGGCAGGAAGGCAGCTGCTGCTCTGGAGGGTGCTAAGTAAATCTTGGTATGAGACATCAGAACCCTGAAAATGTGACAGGAGCTGAATCAGTGACATGCTAACAAACTTCAAGGTTATTCCAGCTGTGATAGAAATGGACCTAGGGGCAGCTGCAGCCACTTGAGAGTGGCTTTCAGCCGGAGACTCAAGCCGTTGCAGGCATGACTATGCCTGTGGCTGGAGCAGACTTTGGGGGCTGAATCTGAGCCCTACTCCAGATTTCTGAGGGCAGCTGACAGCAGTTTGTGTCTTCAGTGCTTTGCAGGGAGTGGAAGAGACCCCCACTGCTGTCAATGCACGTGGGTAACAGTGAGAGTAGAAAAATACAACACAGTGGTAGTGGTACATCACATGCCCCCTGGGCAGCTCACTCATTGCACCGTGGTAAAATAAGGAGGTCCTTACAGAATTCTAAGATGAACACATGAAAATGATGCTTGTTGGGCAATTAGAAATAATACTATCTTTTATAAACTGAGGGCATGAATGTGGCTTCAGATGACTTAGTAAAAGAATAGAAAGACCTGGAGCAGTAGCCATAATCTGCTTGAATCCATTGTTACTCAGGAGTGGCTAGAATATGGCCCAATTCATGTAATGTCTCTTTGCATGAACCAGCTGGCATGGTACAGTGTCAGTTACACCAAAGAAATAGTTCCTGTAGGAAGAAATTCCTTAATCAATTCTGAGTATTTAGTCATTTTGGTCATACTGTATAATATATTTAATATAATGGAGATTATTGCCTCTGCATATTTAGGTCATGGGCAATGTAGAAGGGCTCATCTTCCTGTTGGGATGCCAAAAACCACTGCAGTTCTCTGTTGCAATGGGAGGAGCAGGGGGAGGCAGAGGAGCAGGGATGAAATTGCTTGAGCTGGTCATCCTCAGGCAGGTGCTGCTGACAGTGAGCACAGACTTTAGTGAGGGAAGCAGCAGCAGAAATGTAAAAAGAAGGAACTCATGAGAAAATCAAAGCCTGGAGAAGTGCAGTGCCTGGTATACTTGGAAAAGAATGAGGAGGTGACTCTCATGACTGAGGATATGACAAGGGCAGAGAGAATGAAATAGAGCTGATCTTACTTCATAAGTCTGCCATAAGGGATTGATAGGGACACATCCCTATTGTGAAACTTGGATCTGTCATAATTTTGCAAATAGCTTTGAAGAGGGTATTTTCTGTCAGGTGAATGGAGCACAGACATGAATGCCAAAGCTACTCAGGCTTGTATTGTGAAAATGAGCCAGTGGGCTTAATCCAGGTTTTTTGGTTTGAAACTGTGAAGATGATTAGAGTTTTGAAAAAAATAAAATTCAACTAAGTTTCAGGAATGTCCTGAGCTGCTCTTTGTTCCATGGTATGTGACAGCACTGGAACAGGTCTTAATAAGACTTCAAGTAAAAGGTAAGGATTTTCAAAATCCTTCAGGTACTGCTTTTTAAAATTTGAACAGCACCTCAGTATCAAGACCTGGAAAGTGCTGAATGTGATCTGCAAGTTAGGCACTTTTTTTGCAGCAGAGGTTTTGCTACCTTAGGAGGCAGGCAACAAGTAAAGCTGAAAATGAAAGAACTATATGATAGCAAAAATATTTGTGGATTTTTCTGTCTGACCCTTGAAAACAAAGAAAAGGCTGGCTTCTTATGGTGAGTGAAATAATAAAATTTGAAAAAAAAGAACAATGGAACAAAAACAGACCCACAAAAACTCCCATTAGAAACAAAACTGGTTTTGTCTAACTGGATTTTGATTAGGTCTTGCAAATGGGGTCTGATAGTCAAAAGAAAACCTTTATAGTCAGCATTCAGTTTATGCCTCTTGTAAATTTGTAGGATTGTAGTGCCAACAAAGATAACAAGAACAAGAAGTGGCTTAAGTGGGCAAAAATGCTATGGCCTGAAAGTAAGTCACTTGCATGGTGCCACTAAAGCAAGACAATTTGTATATAAAGCTGATGAGTCACTTAAATGATTAAAAATGTTCCTATTGGTGCCCTTCAATTACACAAGTAATCAATTCAGCTGCCATAATGCAGTGTCTGATATGATGTGAAGTTGATATGCTATGACTGCTGCATTATGTATAATGCAGCTGAATGGTACCAGGGAGTATATTAAAGAAAATTAGCTCTTACATGATATGTTCTGATGCACTTATGGTGAGATGGAAAAAAGTGAACTTACTGAGCATTTTCATAAGTTAATATATATCTGAGAGAAGAAACTCGCATAATGTAGAGCATGATATCTCTTGGGTAGCTTATTGTAATGAACTTCACTGAAAACATACCAAATGCTGGAATAATTTCATGTAGCAATTAGGTCATGGACTTCAAAGGTCTCTTTGGGCTTATGCTGATACACAAAGCAAGTAATTCCTATGAGGGAGAGTACTGAATTCTTGCTTGAAGATAAGTGTGCTGTTGTTCTGCAGACAGCTGGGTCTGGAAAGGTGTGTGCTGAGGGGCAGGGAAAGGAGCAGACCACAGCAATATTCTTTAGGCAGCTGTCTGCACTTAGAGCCTCCTTCTTGGTTAACAGATCATCATAAAGATCAGATAGAGGTAAATCAATAAAAAGAAAAGGTGTATACTTAAGAAAAGCCTATCACTTCAGAGTTGAAAGGCAAGCATTTCTGCTTTGAAGGGTCATGGATGGCCCCCTTCAGTCTCCACTGAAGGCTTCTGCTGAGAAACAGATGGACTGATGTGTTCTGTACTTACCCAGCACAAAGCTGGTCTGCAGTGTGCAGTGTAAGCACAGGCTGTGTTCTGTACAGTGCAGTATAAGATCCTGATGTGATCAAGGAAGTGTAAATAGGGGAGCAGGAGGCTGTGTATTCTGTGTATCTTTTTGAACAAGAAAGTCCTTGGAGGCTGATAGCAGTGTGCCTTTTAATCTGATAAGGTTAGATCCCTACAGACATTTAGGGAGCTGTAGTTGCTTGCTAAGTAGAACCTGCTGCCTGCCAACCAAGTACAGCCCATTTGTAGCTGAGGGCCCAGCCTGAAGAGCTTGGTTACTGTTTTGCAAATGAGATGTGCACCGACTGAATTAGCACAATCCCAGTGAGAGGCTGGTGAGGTACCAACAGCTCTGCTCTGCTTACCTGCAGTGTATGGGAGTGTTCTGTCATCCTTCTTTGCCCTTCCTCTGCAGTCTCTCTCTTCAGTGCCTGGCTTGGGGAGCACTAGTTGTAGCCTTTTTACCATGAACTCTGTCAGGCAACCTTGCTTTTTTTTCCCTGTTTAATTTACTTTACTCATTTTCACTCAGGATTATTTATTAGTAGATGTTTTTATCTCCATTTGAAAAATTATGATGGGACTTGCTAGTTCCTTGTTTTGTCTTGCTATTGTTAGTGTATTAGTAGCAATAAACATCAAGTATATATTGTTCTACATATGTCTCAGACCTTTGTAATGCAGGTCAGAATTTGGAATATCTATTATCAATTTGAAGAAAAATCTTAGTCTGCTTAGAAAGGAAGCTGCCCTTTCCACCCATCTCCCCAAATCTCTAATAAATTGTGCTGAACCTTGAAGGCATCACAGGCTCCAGTGTAATTGTGTGCATGACAGCTGTGGCATGGAACACAAAGGGATAGCCCTAAAGTAATCTCACTGGGTAGGATTGCCACAGTGCCAGGCAAAAATAATCACTGACAGGACTTCTTCTGAAGGGCAGGTAGTGTTGCAGAGTACAGAACTAACCTTGGGAGACTGGAGTAATGACAGATGGCTCTACTCTCTGCAGCCCTGGACTGCAAATACTGCTTTCCCTGGCTTACTTCCCATCCTCTTTGCTTTCCCTACTGTCAATGCTCTCTATCTTTGTGATTGTCTGATTTCTGTGTGTGGCTGAGGAATAACAGATTTGAATTAAAATAAAACCAAACAAAACCCATCTATCTGATGAGACTCCTGCCACTGTAAATCTTCATTGCACCATTAAAATCCCCAGTTAGCATCATCTTACTTGCAGCTGTAAGACTGACAGTGTAAGACATATTTTCTCATGGATTGGTTTGTAGCTCTCTTGCTGCATTTCATTTCATTAAGATGAGGTTTTAATCTATCTATTTAATTCTTATTTTGCTATACATGTCTCATTTTTTAAAATTTTCCTTTATAGTTAACTCAGTGCCTTGTAGAAATAGCAATTTTGAACAAGTACAGAGAAGATGATGAGCATACAAAGCCTGCCCATGTTCCAAAACATGCTGCAGTCTGATTTACTGATGCTGGAGCTCTATGGCAAAGGAAGGTCTGGAAAAACACACCCTCATTTTTGCTTTATGTGGTTCTTTGTAATGGAATAGCAGCTTCAGGGAAACAATCATTCTGCAGATTGTGCTGCTGAGAAACTCATTGCAGCCCTTAGAGGGAGCCACAGACTTGACTATGGGAATGGAGTAAAACCAGGCAGGTTTTGTTGGACCCATCTGTGAAAGAGGAGGTGGGGAAGGGATGGCTCTCAATTGGTTTTGGTTTTTTCTAGCTTTTAATTAACAGCAACTTGCAAATCAGACATAAGGCTAGTTCATGGGGAGTGCCAAAGCACATTTGCTTTTGTAGTGACAGATTTGTAGGGTTTTGGAGACCTCAACCAAATGTTAATTTTACCTTTCCCCTTTTACATGGTCAGCTCCCTCCTGCACCATTCAGTTCCAGGTTCTACTGTTCTCCATTTGATGCTGACACAGCAGGACTTGAAAAATTAAGATACTGCATGTTGCTTCCTCTTAAATAATAATAAAAAATATATACATAAGGCACAAACCACAAGAAATTGATTAAGAGCATGGAGTTCACAGTCTGGAAAACATAATTGCCACATTTTTTTACTGTTTTTTTTTTCCTTAATCATATCCCTTTCTTCAAGGAGAGAGATGCATTACAGCCCTCTCTTCCCTTGTAATGTATAGGTTATAGCATGATATTTTTATGTAAATTACATGGCTAAAGTAGATTTTATGGCTGTGTCATAAAATGCAAATGCTCTTCTCCTGGCTCAGCAATAATCAGCATTGCCAGTGAGCTGCTCAGTTCAGGGAATGGAAGATGCACAAGCTCAGGGGAAAATGGATGAAGAGATTTGCAGCCCTTAGCCAATAAAGGACTTCCCCTTTCTTAAAAAAAATGAAACATAAATGTTTTTCTGTCCCTTTTCCTCTCCCTCCCTCCCTCCCTTCCCCAGCAGATGGATTCTAGTGGCAGCATTGAGGAATGCTTAGCCAGAAAGCTGCTGCACCACCCCTGGGAGAGAGTGTGTCTAGCCCCAGAAGATGCCATTTAAGATTAAAGGAAACTCCAAGCTTAAATTTTAAATGGCTTTGGGCTCCTTGCAGAGACTGCTACTAATTTAGGCATTAAATTATGTGGCAGTTATTGTAAGGTAATGATTGCCAACAAAGAACTCCATCCATAGTCACTTTTATTTTGTGTATAGGCTGTTGAGTTGTAATATTTCTGTAATGATTTTAGCTTAGCTTTGACTGTTTAACCAAGGTGGCAAAGCAATGGAGAGTTCATTTTCCTTCTAAACTGTTCAAAATGCTTCCCAGGAAGGCTGGAAAGAAGATGGATGGCCACAATCAGGAAGCAGGCATCCTTACTACAAATTTCCCTGCTCTTCTGAGTCATTAATTTATCCATATATTAATCGGGCCTGGGAAAAGAAGAGAGAGAATAATTATTTTGCAATTAAAGTTTTATTTTTTTGTTTTGCCTGAGTTATTTCCTATCCCTCAGTTTTCTCACTCTACATTGGTTGGAGTTGCAAAGCTCATCGCTTTACACAATATGAGCTAATCCTAGAAATAGCAAAAGTAGTTAGAGTAGGTTTGGTGTTTTTTCATAGTTGTTTTGGAGGTCATGGATTTGCTTAATTTTCTGAGCAATCAGGAGAGATCATGATAATTTCTTTGTGATAATTCCATCTATGTATTTGGAATAGTTGTGGAAATGTGAATGGCAATGAGAATCAGTGTCTAATAGGTTAAAATTTTATGAATTTTGCCATTAATTCTGTTGAATGTTGGCTTATGTTGGATAGAATGTCTCTTTATCTTCCTTATATCTCCTTTGTATTTCCATTTTTTTTTATTTTGGGATTGCTGCAACCCAAAGAAAATCTATGACAAGGAAGCGGATCAGTTTTGCTGCTGTGATTAGAGGATAACACTTCCACATGTGAATTTTTATTTTATTAAAGAAAGAAAAATATTTCTGACACAGATTAATTCCATTTGGTTGCCATCCTCAAACATTTTTCGTGAATAATCTTCAGGCAATGGGTCGTTTCATTTTTTTGCTGTTGCTGTTTTTCTTGTGTGGTTGCTCATTGAACATTACAAGCAGTTGCCTGAATATTTATTTGCATTCTGACTTGTAGCTTGTATCTCCATCCTGAGCTACTTCTGCAGCTGAATGCTGTTCAGAAATGGTGCTGCTTACCCATGCTCAAATACACATAATCCACGATGAGGAGTTTGTTCTTTGCACTGTGATAGCTTCTGATCAGGATTTAATTTCTGGTCTGGGAAGTCAAGCAAAATGAAATAAGCACAGTGACAAATGAGAAAAACAGTGAAACTGCCTGCCCTGAAGCCTTTGCAAGGTGAGTCTTTTTCAATTAGTGCTAAAGTGTGGAGCCACAGCTCTAATATAATTGAATAGAAGTGAAGAAACAAAAGCCAACCCCTCAGGGTCTCCCTTTTCTATACCTAAGTAAAATAGAGAAGTATAACAAAATCTTTCTTACTCTAGGTTTTTCCTTGCCAAGTTCTATTTCTTAAAAAAAATAATAGTAATAATAAAGGCATTTTGTTTTAGGAGACAAAAATCTGTGCATAAGACTGATCCTGAATTGCTGAGTAGCATGTGGACTACACTCATTACAGCCCCTACATGATGGGTTCTGAAATCCTGTTTCAGCTGAAGGCATCATTCCAACATCTTTGGCATTGTTTTTCCAGGTGATAGAATGTCTTCACTGGAATTTTGGTTTATATCAGATTGATTTTCCACCTAAATCAGGGCAATAGTATTTTGCATACTTCAAATGAAAGACATATGAATAGGTGCACTTGCAGGATGTTTTTGAATATGAGGTCATGGAACTCATATAAGACTTTGATAGCTCCTTATCTATAAAGCAGGTTTTTCTGAGGAAACAGGCTTGTTCTCTCTCTTCCTTCTTGTGTAAAAATCAAGCAGGGGGATGTGGCTGAGCCTGCAGATGTAGTCTGTGTTTTGTTGTGCCTCTGAGTGGCCACACTCTGGTTTTTCCTCACAAAGTGGCCCCTCCCATAGTGTGGCATCCTTGCCCTGTGAGAGGAAGCTCCTGAACCCAGAGGGTTTGTATTTAGTGTCTTGGGCTTTGGTTTGGGGTTTTTTACATTATGAAGTGGCTTTTGGCCCTAGTGCTGAAATATCATTTTTGCTGATTTTTATAAAACTGTTACATAGTAAAAAGCTATTATCTCCTGGAAGAGCAGCATTATCACTTTCTCCAGTCACCAAGTGGAAAATGAATTAACATCAGGGCTTGCGTAGTCTGCGTGAACTGCTGAGAACTTCGTCTTGTTTAATTCATATTAATTTATTTATAAAGTGATAACGAGATTCTTGTGGCTTTTGTAACATCTTCTTTTAATTTTAGAAGCATTCCAGTCAATTTGCTGCATGACAGTATTTGTCAACACCAGGTAACTATGCCCTCTAACATGCCTTACTCTGTTGAGACTGGTTAGCAGGCTAGACTGAGAAATAATATGCAAACTCCTCTCTTATCAGGAGAGATCAGTTCCCAAAGTGACATGGATATTGCTGGTGTAGGTGATACCTTTAACCATGACATCACTTTAAACCCCTGGGCAATGCTCATGCCCTTGGGAATGTATTGCTGCTGAAGGGAGCTGCTTGACCTGAAACTCTGAGACTCTCTATGTTGAATTTCCTTCTGCTCAAGGGAGCAAAGCTGCTGGATTCGGTCAAGAATCCCTTATTTTTACTGACTTGCAGTTAGGAGCACTGAAGTGACTTTTATTTTTTTCTCCCAGCCTTTTCATTTTATGCTTTTTTTT
>WEIU01013406.1:117578-184105 GCA_013389925.1 Aegithalos caudatus
TTTTTTTTTTTTTTTTTTTTTTTTTTTTTTTTTTCCCTAGCCTGCTCTGTTCATTTTTCTTACATTCACTTGACACCTGTCCCTACCTTTGGAGGATGAGATAAGCGAAGAACTCTGTCCCTGTCAAGACAAGGAGCAGAATATGCCTGCACAAAAAGGGCCAGAGCAGGAGTCAAACCTCTCCTGGGCAGGCAGGCGTGGGAGAGCTCCTGTACTGCAGTTTGCTTTCTGGAGTGCCATCAGTGGGGGTTTGTCACTGTAGTGGGTATAACTGGAAGCAGGTTTCTCTATCTCTTTTGTTTTTCCTTGTCTTTTTTATTTTTATTTTCTTGGAGTTATCATGCTGCAGCAAATTTTGCGTGATATGTACATTGACCCTGAGCTCCTGGCAGAGCTGAACGAAGAGCAAAAGCAGATCTTGTTCTACAAGATGAGAGAGGAGCAGCTGAGGCGCTGGAGGGAGAGGGAAGAGAAAGCCCGGATGGAGGAGGCTGTGCTGAGAAGGACAGCAAGGCGCAACCAGAGTAAGATTTGTGACCTCCTTCTCTACTTCAGAGTGGGGATGGTGGGCTTGCAACCCGCTGTGCTGCAGCAGGCATCTGGAAGAGATTGCAAGGATGAGTGCCAGCTGTCCCCATGGGCAAAATTACACCCTGGGACAACAGAAGCACCATGTCCCTGCTCCTTGTATCTCCAGGCTGGTCCTTTCTTTTGGGAGTTTCTTAGTGATGCAGTAAGGGGATTGTTTTGAAGGGCCTGTTTCAGTCAGGAGTCACTGCTGATGTTCTGTCAGTGGTAACTGATCTATCATGAACAAGTTTCTTCTCTACTCCTAAGGCTTTTTTTGTTGTTGTTGTTGTTTTTTTTTTTGTTGTTTTTTTTTTTTTTTTTTTTTTTTTTTTTTTTTTTTTTTCACCTGCTATCCTCATCTCTCACTGTAGGTCAGGCAAAAGCCTGTGCTGTTGCAGTTTCTTGACTTGGCATGAAATATTTCCATCTGGTTGGAATAGCAAATAATTTTATGAATTTGAGCTCGTTATGAAGGGGTTTTTTTTTTTTAATGTAATCAAAACAGCCATACCGTAAGAGACTGAATTTCCAACTGTATTAGTAAATAGTCCCCAAGAGATTCTGTTTAGGGAATAGGATAATAGTATGGCAAGCCAAAACCAAAGAGAAGAAACCAGAAATGTGTTTGCATGCAATATGTACCTAAAATATGGAGCTCCTCACAGAGGCTGCTATGAATTCTGAATGTGTGTGTTGACTTGAAAAGTGAATAGGAGAATGATAGAAGAGACATCAGAAAATAACTTCTCCAAATGTCTTTTCCAACTGACTGGCCTTGGGTCCAAGTGGTTTCAAATAAACAGAAATAGTTAATTCCTTGCTCTTTTCTCTGGGTAAGTGGCTTTCCAGCTCTTTCCCCCATTCACAGGCTGAAGCTGTTAGGCTGGTGTAAGATAGAAAACATTTTCACCTTGGAAATGTAACTACAGTAATTCCTCACACAACAAGGAGATGTCACAGAGATACGTCAAACACTCATTTCTCTGCCAAAGATCTTATCCTATCTTTAAATCTATTAAAGCTTGAATATTCAAAATTTCTAATAACTTTTAGTAGCTGATTTTTAGAACGCTCTTTAATGGTTATGGGCCTGCAGTCAGCATTTCAGATGTTGCTTATTTGAACACACCCATGGTAGAAACACAACAATACAGAGACATTGTTGGATTCAATTGTCAGACTTGAAATATCTAGAGCTTCTGAACCTTACAAAGTGCCCCTTAGACAGTTATCATTTCAAAGACTAGTATTAGAAATGTGCTTCAAAGAAAAACTTTTCCAAGACTTGCTTGAAGCACAGACCTGCATGAAGTGATTGGACTAAGTTACAGTGGTAGCCTTAAAACAAGGGGGAATGTCCAGAACACCCTACTCAGCCACAGTAGGAGTTTAAAATATTCCCTCCCAGATGGCAAAGTGGATGTTGGAAAACCTCATTCTGTTTATTTTTTTTTCATGTTAGTGCTCTCACTGTAAATAGCCCTCTGAGAGGGATGGCATCAGAACAGCTTCTCTCATACAGCACAAAAGCCTTGTTCATTTTGATTGATTTGTAGCTGAGAAAAAATTTAAAAATGCAGTTCAGCTCCACATACCAAAACAACCTCATATCATTGAGATAATCTGTATCATGCTCATTCTTTGAGGGAGACAGATACAGAAAACTCTAACAGCAAAAATATTTATCTGATGAATTGTCACAGTGTTGACACCTACATTTCCATATATAAATTATACATTAAACCTGTTCAGCTTCCTACTACAGGAGACCATTTTCTGGGTAATTAATTTTCTGATTTATAAGGAATAGGAGAAAGGAGAGCAGCAGAGTACCCTATAGATTATATTTGCTCTGACAAAGGTAGTCACAAATACACATTGAGTTAAATTTCACAAAAACCCATTTCCATTTTACCTTCTTAAATTGCCAATTAAAGGTATTGCTTAGGTTTGACTTTTGCCCACTCTTAAGAGATTTCTACTTTCTTCAGAACTGTAGTGAAGAACTATTGGAATCAGATTTGCAAGTCAGGCGTCTGGTTCTGCTGGAAATATTTTTTTACTTTCATGAACTGATGTGCACCAGAGTTAGAAAATATAACTTCTTTCAGGTGTGCTGATCATTAACTGTACAGATACTTGTAACTGATTTCTATTGCATAGTTCCACAATGTGATGTTAAATGGTCTCAGTGAAGATGGTTTCTTGTTTAAAACAGAAAAGATAAAAAAAAGCCAACTGCAAATTGCGGATATAAAATAGCAATTACTGTGCAATAGTCTTGCCTATAGACTCAAGGGGTCAGAAGAGATGCCAATAATATGTTTTATCTTAAAATATTTTCTTCCTAGAAGACAATTAACGTCATCATTTTTTGGACCTTGAAACTGCTTAATTTTCAGTTGCCCTTAATAATCAGTGAATTTCCAGACCTTCTTCCCCTGCTACGCAGTGTAGAAAACAGTGGTTTTATTCCTGTTTTAAATTAGTGGCTACCAAGAAATGCAAAGCTACCACAATTCCATGGTCTTTACTCCCTTGAAAATTAGGGATTTGAGGTTTTCATCTGCAGATTTTGTTTTTGACTCTGCTGCATGACACTTTTTATGTTCATTCTGTTTTCTTTAGGCCAGGAGTTACTCTGAGTTTACAGACATCTTCATAGCCTAAAAGAATAGAATAGATGTGAGACTTCAGTATCTCTAATGCTGAGTTTCTGAAAATTTATAGTTAATAGGAAAACGTGGATGTTGTTTGTGAATGCAACATAGTGTTTGCATAAAATAATTTTATACTAATTTAACTGGAATTATATTTATAGCACTGCCTTTCAAATCCTTCTGTTTTCCTCAAGGTTTGAATAGCCACATATGAAAACTTTTCTCCCCACCTCTTTGGGATCAGATACAGTGAGACTGAACAGAAACTGTTAATGACAACAAACACTTCTCTAAATAAAAGTGCTCTGAAAAATGCCCTTGCTTGATCTGGAGTTCCATACCCCAGCTGCTGCCATTCCCCATGCATTCAAGAGCTTAGCTACTGTGGGGAGTGTGCACCCAGCAGCACAGCAAAAGGCTCGGGGTTTTCAAAACAAAGCAGTGATTGTGAGTTCAATTTTGGTTTCCTACAGTGACTTGAGGATGAAGTGTTCTTATGTTTTAAGTGTGCTGTCCTATGGAAACCACAAGTGCAGAGGGGTCAAAAAGGTTGGCAGATGCAGGTGAGAAAGGCCTTGTGCTAGAGTTAAAATCAGCAACAGACTTAGGGAATGCTCATTGACATGATCATTTTTTAATTGCTTTGAAACTAACTACCAAAGACCCCAAATCTGCATTGAGTTTTAAAGCAGTGCCACTGAGTGCAGGTTGTCCATAAATGTATTATCAGTACTATGAAATTTGCTGTTTTGAGTCCAAACCATGAAATAAGATGTAAGTTGTTGAGAGTGTTTAGAAAGCCAAATAGTGTACCCATCTGTGTAGTCTTATTCTTAATTTCTAAAGAAAATAATATTAGTCACCTCCACTAAAGGCTAAATGGTGCCTGCTTCTGTGTTTGGATTGTTTGGTTCCATGTGTCTTGAGAAAAGGTTAAAATTGAAATTAGTATCAGAATGAGTCAGTTGAAGGAATTATTTCACTTTGGGTGTGAATGAAATGTGTTCAGATTATTCAACAGTTTTAATTTCTTTGCCAATTATAAGACACAGATTGATGTCTAAAGGGAAGCAATATATAACATCACTTCAGAATGCAGTATTTCCTTTAGAAGGAATAAATTGTCCCCAGGTTTTTTTTTTTTCCTATTTGTACTTTGCCTAGAATTATTAGTAGAATTTGGGCATCATGTGGGTTCTCCCAAAATGACAGCATTTAGTGAGCTTATTCAATGTAAAGGAAATCTTTTGTAGCTTTAATTAAATAATGACTTCTGGCTGGTGCTGGAGTAGCATCACAGGTGAGCTGAATTCTTAGAGGCCCATCTTCAGTTCACTTACAAATTGCTCCTGGGCAGATGTTTCAGGAGCATATCTTCATTGTAATAAAACAGTTTGCTTGTTCTTACTGAGTTAAAATCACTGAGAGAAGTCTCCTCAAAATTTCAAGATCCCTTTGGGATTTTCTGAGAGTTGACTGACAGGCAGCTTTGCAATTTGCAAAGAAACATATTTATGTGATTAGTCAGGGGCCCTTTAGCCACTACAGCTGAGCTGGGAGGAAGCAGAGGACCCGGCCAATTTGGGTTTTGACACTGATGCAGTATCCAGAACTGTCAGCATTCCCAAAATGAGATCTCAAAAACTATTGAGCATTAGGTAGCTGAAGGACAGTCATGTGGGAGGGAAGATAATGCTTGTCTGCTGCTGTTATTTCAATAGCATTTCTGCTGTTATTTCTATTTATTCATTGTGAACTGCAGCTTTTGGTGCTTAGATGGGAGCTATTTGTAAACTCTCTTATTTACCTGTCCTTAACAAGAGCAGCTGGGAGAAAATAGGGGTAAAGACAGCATGGCTAGAAAATAATTTATCTATCTAAATGACATTTGTGTTAGAAAATCATTAGAGAATAGACGATGCTATTTGGAAGCAAGTATTTCAAATATCCCAAGTGGATGGTTGGAGAATACATCAGTGTCAGAGGAAGGTCAGTGAGTGGGCATGAGTTTCTGTGGGTGGACATGCAGTGACATTTTTTCTGACTTTGAACTTGGAAATGTATTCCTTATTTATGCTTAGGCTTCTACAGACCCTGGTAATACTTAACTAAGATTTTATCTCCTATGGAGACAAGCTCCTGTCAGTGTTCAGTGTCTCTTTCTCTGTATTATGGTTATGGTTATGAATTTCTGAAATTTCTGGCATTATATGGTCTTGAATTCTAAAGAGTCCTGGCCTTTGTTTCCCATTCAGTTATGGATGGAAAACTAACAAGAGAACATGAGCAAGAACATTAAAACAATTTTTGTTAGGGGAGTGAGGAACCTAATTGAAGTCATTGGACAGTTTTAATGTAAAACTCACAATGTAGGGAGGCTGGAGATGGGCTGCAGCTTTTTTAGTGCTCTGTACCTTGTGCCAGAACTGAGCTGCCCAGGGCCCGTGACTGGAGTGGCTGAGCACTGAGGTGGGGTTAGACAGCAGCTGCCAAACTCAATTCTCTGAACCTGGGGTTATCAAGAGACCTCCAACTGCTGCATGACCTGGGTATGCACCAGATGGAACAAATCCAGAGGGACTTCTCTCACCTCCTATGATCAGCCATAAGTCTGTGCTTTTTGGTTTTGCATCTTGTCCTGCAGCTGATCTCTCTGTTTTGCAGAAAAGTGACAGCAGAATATTGCTGCCTACCTGGGGCCTTCTCCTGCACACATGCAATCCTCAGTGCTGCTGATCCCTGAGACATCTGGCATCATCACTCTCTGAGAGGGGCTGCTGGGTTAGAGGAGCCTCTGGCATGGAGGGCATTGCTGTGCTCCTCTGCCTGCCTGCACACAGCACTGTTGGATTTTCTCCCACATCCTGTGCCCTGGTAATGGTATGAGGTTGTGACTGTCTGTAAACTCATGAATACTTGATATGGAAAGAGGGCAGAACTGCCCAGAGGGAAAATGGGATTTGCCCAAGCTAATTCAATATTTCCTTGCTGATTTTGCCATTTTTTAACATAAATCACTAAAATATTCAAGGACAAAGGAACCAGGTTTTGAGAGCAGGATTTGGAAGGTACAGGAAAACTCAGTGTGTCCAAGTCAGCAGGGATTTAGCCAGACTCCAATGGCAGTTCAATAACCTTTCAGTCCACTTCTTTGCTGTGATGCTAAAAAGCCTCACTGTGAGATTTAGTTCTCCCTTCTTCCATGGTCCTGTGTGCCTGACAAAAGGAGTCAGTGCAAACCTGCCACGCTGCATTAATCCGGAGAGCCTGGTGCACAAAGTGATCTGTATTTCCCTGTTTATTCTGTGACCCAGAACCCTTATCCTCCTGCTTTGGGTTTCCTGCAGACCCTGAAGCAGCCATGCAGACTTGGTTTTATTTTATTCTTAAAGGGAAAACCTGGAAGATTTGTGATAGGTCTGTGTGAGAAACCAAGCCCTATATATAGCTTTTTACACTTTGCAAGATTCAGTTTGGATGAAGAATCAGGAAATATGGTACTATGTTCTTGATGTTTTTTAATGAAGAAAAACTCTCAAATGAGCGATACTGATGAGAATGATTCTAAAACCTTCAATTTTCCTCTGAAGCTTACCTACATTTTTATGATGTTTACAGTGAAAGGGCCAGCCATTAAAATGGACAAGAGGCTGCCTCTAGATTGTACAAGGAGTTAGAACAATGTCTTTAGGAAAGAGTTTTGAATGTTATCACCTGGTTGAAATTGGGCCAATTACAAAATTGTTACATGTTGCAGTGTGCCTTCATCAGGGAGCCACAGAGTTATTTGGAAAATCCTGGATGGATGCTGCTTAAATGGTATTTTATTTCTGTTTCTTTTTTCTTCTTGATTTCTAACATGCAAACCTCTGTATGTTGCATATATACACACCATGTCCTAATGCAAACCCACTTACCTTTGAGTGTTGTGTACAGTTATCCCTGCTACATTTGTTAATTACCAGAGTCTTATCTGAGTAACTGTTTCCTCCCTTAATATTTGCTCCCTTCAGTCACTCTTCCTTTATTTGATCCTGCAGGGGTTTATTGCAGCATAATTATTTCCATGGTAACAGGCTGTAATTCCATAAACAGAAGATTGAGTTTGTTATATGATCAGGAAGCAGCTGGAGAGCCATAAAAGGCTGATTTTTCAGCAATGCTGAAATCCTGCAACCCTTATTGATATATTAATGTAATCAGCTGAATTTCTTTCTCCCTTTGCAAATCCTCCCCTAAGCAGAAAGGCACATAACATAGTGTTGAAATTCAAAGGTGTGCAAATTGGAATGTTAGGGGGTAGAATTTTTCCCCATTCTTCTTAGGAATTGAAATGAAGGGGTTTTTTGAATATATTTTGGGAAAAATGGTTTCTATGCTCCCATGACTATTAGCAGGGGCAGGGCACAAATTAATTGTAGATCTTCAGTTTATTGTAGGATGATGTTATTTTCATTACTTTCCTCATTACCATCTAGTTATTCTCTGTGTATCTTAATGGATTTACAGCAGTTAATGTTTTGAGAAGTGCATTCTGTCCCTTGAATAGTCTCTCAAAAACATCCACAGTAATTTCCTAGGTTTTCTCCTTAGAAAGAAGTGAAATTCTGTTTGTGTGTTGTAAAAATAAAAAAAAGGAAAAAGATAATTCAATACTTATATTTGCTAAGCTCAAGGAATTGAGAACAGCCTAAAGCTCACATCCTCATTTCCATCCTAATCAATGTGCTTCTAACACATGTCCTTTAGCTAATGAAACTCTGAATGGAACCTCATCTACCCTGCAGACTAACAAAGTTCAAGCCTCTACTTTAAAAAAGCCATAAAAATAATTTGCTTGGAAAGCCAAGAAATCTCAAAACCCACAACCCTATAAACACAGCAGACTCCACGAGCTACGGTTTAGTTCTCCATGGCAAAAGTAGATCAGGCTGATCAGCTTTTAATGCACATGCAGCCTATTTCAAATGCAGAATAAATTTTAGTTGTTTTTTTCTAGCCCAGAGAGAGAAAAGCATAGAGATGTTTTCTGTAGAGTCAAAAGATACTTGTGTGATTACAAAGCTTGCCAGCAGGTGAGGAAGGACACTCAATTGCTGTTGTGGAGGTCTGTAGCTTCCAAGCAGCAGAATTATGGTGGGAAGCCCAGAGAAACAAGGCTGTTCATGGAAATAGCAGGTTCTTTAGTACAACATTCAGCAGAATTTGAATGCTGTCCCGTGGTTCTGAGATTATAAATCAGTATCACATCATTTCTGAATTTACAGCCTTTGGTATTCCTGCCATAGAAAGGCAGGAGGGTGCTTGGTGCTCTCTGTCATTTTGCTGAACTAAGGCAGGCTGGGTGATGGCACAGCTGGGAATCCTGACCCCAAATCAGGCCTCTAGCTCCTTGGAATAGCTCCCATGCAAACACCAGGGATGGATCACAAATGGGGGTTGCTGGGGATTCTCTGCTTGTTAAAGCAATGGTGACCAAGCTTGGAGAAAGGAAGCTGACTCCAGCAGTGTCCTATTTGCTCTAATGACCATTATTTCCAAAGCACTTTTATTTGGAGATGTAAAAAAGGAGCCCAAGAACCCATGAAACTCCTGAAGCCAGTGAGTGGCTCAGCTCCTGTGTTCCAGCTGGCAGAGGCAGTGTGAGGTCCAGCTCTCCTTGGCGTTTCTCTGTCCCAGCCTCAGGCACAATGTGGAGGCCTCAGCAGATGGGCTTGGAAGGCAGTGTGGCCTCAGCTCTGCACACAGCTGGGATTCCCTGTCCTGTCCCCATCACTGTGGTGCTTCTCTCTGTCCCCAGGAATGCTGCAGGGTCGGTGTTCCCTGGCAGGGATGAGGTGACAATGCCTGCCATCCCTTCCAGCACAGAGAGCAGCCTGGGGTGCCCATGGCTCAGCTCCCGTAGCACTCCAGCACTCTGTGTGTGGGGTCAGGAGTGATGCTGGCAGAGCCTCAGAGCCTACAGAGCCTTGTGGGTGAGAGTTTCCTGTTGCTCTCTAGGGCATTGTTTCACACTTTTATTGCTGTTATAGAATTGACTGTGCAAACAAGAGACAAATAGAAAACATGATTTGGGCTTATTTTTGATTGTGTATGTTTATATGTACAAACTTGAGTTGCTGTAGGTTCTGGCTTTAGGTCTCCAAGAAAGTTTTTGCTGTTACCCCTTTGTGCTGTGAATTTGGGAGATCTGATTTTGCATTTCTGACCTGGCATTTATCTGGAGTAAGGAGCCAGGAGCCACTTTACAGTCTCAAAGCAGTATGGGTGTAGGTTTAGAGGAGCTCCATGTGAGATACCAATTCATGGATGAGCTTCAGGTAAAAGGAATTCCAAAAGTTTATGTTGTCTTCTTCTGGTGCTACAAAGTTGTTTGAGGTGAAAAATGGTGGAATATTAAAGCTGATATATCATTGATCTGAAGAGTAGGGATGGGGAAGACCTGGTAAATTATTCAGTAAGTTTTCCTGATAAAGCAGTGCTTGTTTCTAAAATACTTCCATTTCTACCCTCCGGTCCAGACCAGCTTTGATGTCCAGTGCTTCCTAAGGGTTATTATTTGCAGCCTGCCACAGTCTCTCCAAGAAGAGAAAAGTACTTTTGTGGTCAAGGCACAAGAGCAAGGCTCAAGAGATTTACTTTTTGTTTCCTGACTCTGCATTAGGTTTTGTGACAGGGCTCAGAAGCCTGCTGCTGTGCAGGAAACATGAGGTTCTCTTGCCTCCTTCTCATCTATATTTCAAATTTATTTAGTCAGGATCTGCTCTTCCTTTATAGTTAGTTGAATTTTTTTTTTTTTTTTTGTGTGTGTGTGTGTGTGTATTTCTCTTTCAAAAAAAAATAAAGTGTATTAACAAAACATCTTATTTTGAAAGATTTATAATTTAAAAATTATTATTTTTTAAAAAAATGTAATATTTGAGGGGCACTATAAAGCAGGAATTATTTTGTTATAATCACCCCTCAGCAGTGGTAATTCTCTGCTTGCAAAGCAGACAACACTAGCTTCCTGTAAGTGTCAGGGAAAACCATTTTCTGGATTTTCTTGATCTTGCCATAGGTTCTGCAGTTTAAAATATCATTAGCCTAGAAGAGCTGACCCTCTCACTGTGAATGTGATTCTGCAGGCTGCAGAGGCTTTTTGTATGGCAGAAATTCTCTTTTCACAGTGCCAGATTTTCTCCCTGAGGTGCTCATTTTTTTTCTGCACACTCATTTTTGATGTTGTTTTGTGCTAAGAAACTACAGAGTTTTATGAGCAGATTGTACAGTGAAGCCCAGCTGCAGCTTTATGGGAGCAGAGGTTTAAGGGAAGGTTTGCATGGGAGTGTTTTTTTGACGTAAATTCAGTGGTTGGATGTGAAAAGGCCTTGCTTTTCTTCTAGAGAAAAATCTGAATTATGGCATATGTGCTCAAGTTGAATTGTTTTAAATTTATATATATGGAGGTCTATCTGTTTAATGCTGAAGGTTAAAATTGCCAGATTGTTTAACACACAAATCTTTCAGCTTGAATTTTATTTGGACCTGTACTTTATGCATATACAGTAGATTTCTGTACTGTGTGTAGTGCTGAACCAACAATATGTTATACTGATGGTTTCAAAGGAGTTTATCCATCTGCTGGCTAGAACTTTATAAAAAAGATCCATTGTTTTAAAAGAAGAGAACAATTTCTCAAGACAGGTCTACAAATCAGCTATGTGTTTTAACGGGTTGGGTTGCAATGGGTAAGTTATACCTCTGAGAAACACATTAATAAACCTTTAGCACAGAAAGCCTTGAGAAAAGCAAAGATAAAATTTGTCTGCTTATTTGAAAAGTTTGAGCTTTCTCTTTTTCTTTTTTTTTTTTTTTCTTCTTGATTCACTCTGATAAGCTCGTAAATGAACAGAAATAGGAAATTGTCTCAGAACTGCAGTAGTATTTTGTATTCACCAGTTATGGTACAGATCAATTAATACAAGGTGTGTTGTTTGCAATGTTTTCTTTAAAGTACTAAAAAAGGACAGCAACTAGGATATTCAAATTCCTCACAAGAAAGAAAACATGCTGGGCTTTTAAAACAAAAACTGCCTTTGGTTATATGGAATGGGTACTCCTGGGAAATGCCATACTTCTCAAGATACTTTGCCATGAAATGCAGTAGGTGAAAACCTTGCAGGCAAGTAGTGAGATGGCCAGTCAGGTCTCAGCAGATGGTATTCTAATGCTGTATCCAAAAAATACAACATAAACGTTGTGTTGACAGGAACACAGAAATGTACAGAATAAGAACCACAATGAAACACATTCACATTTATAACCTGAGACATAATCTGATTGACTGTGAAAGAGCAAATGCTTTTGAGAATTATTGAAGGAAAACACTATTAGCTTAAATTTCCACCCCTCTTTGATGTTAGTACCGTTAAGGCCAAGGCTGGGGATTCGTATAAATTACATTTTCCAATTTGACATAGAATATTAGCTTTCATGGCGAGATCTGATCCCTTGGTCGCCTTCAGTCTGGATTGTCAACACTTGTGAGTGTGGGCTGGCACTGACACTGCTGCTGTCAACAGCCCCACTGCACTGCCTCCTGCAGTCCTCTGCCTTCAGCCTGCATGTCAGAAACACTTTATTGATTGTGCTTTGGGAAACTTAATCCGGTTAAATGGATATGTCCTCACACAGAACAAGTGGTAGTGGAAGGTGAGAGTAGCTAAGCTGATGCTAGGAGAGAGATGGAGGGAAAGTGGAAGCAAAGCCTGCCTGTTCAAATAGGACAGGTTTCTTTTAACTCTTAGGGGAACACTGGAGAAAAACTACTTAGGAAAAAGGTGCCCTGTCCATTTCTTTATGTTTTCAAATGACACTTTGAGATTCCTTTTAGAAGATACGTTGTGATGCAGAATTTTCTCATATCATTGTTTGGGTGGGAGGATGAAATCTAGGGGACTATAATATACAGGGAATGATACAAACTGCTGAGCCTTTCTGGCCTTGTACTCTGAATTTTTAAAAATAAATCCACTGTTCATTTTGGCAATGGTCTTTGTGGCAGAATCTCCTTTTGTGGAGGACAGTTTCAACAAATTTTCAGGAAATAAAACAAAAAATAAATGCATAAGAGGTGTTTCTACAAATTCCTTATTATGAGCATCTAAAATGCTTGTAATATTTGACAGTTGTATATATAAAAGCAGAAGGAAAAGACCAAGCCACACTAAGTCAGGTGGTGTAAGTTACTGTTAAAATGTATTCAGGTAGGATCTAATCTAGCATCCTTTGTAGTCCTATAGTTGGTTCTTGTACTTGATGGTTCACCAAGTGCAGTCTGTTTTGTAAAAAGCCCTCAGGCCTTCTTTGCTGTTCTTAAAATCACTCTGTCAACACAGTAACCATAGATTTTTGTGTAGTTTGTGTCGTGAAAACTGAACCAGAAATTTAATCCCTCCCAGTTGCCTGTGTGAGCAGAACAGGCTCTGCAGCACTGAGTGGTGTGCTCTGAGCATGCAGACTCCCTCCAACTCCTGCTTCACACAGTGGGAGCAGGAAATTCCTGCATTCTTTGAAGGTGTTCCCATGAAGTCTCTCTTACCTGTTCAACACTCAACATTCTCTGTGCACAAAGTGTTTTTAGTCACATAATGTCACATTGTGACACAGTGCTATTGGTTTGCCCCATCTCTTTTTCCGCGGTCTTCATTCATCCCTTGCTGAGTGATGCAAGAAAACATAACGATTAAAAAGGGATGATAATACTGGAATTCTGGGAAATGTGTGCCTGAATTAATAATTTTTATTTTTATGGGACAGGGAGTTTTTGAAGATTGGGTAATCCACAGCATAAAAACCTTTGTAATTTTTTTTTTGCCTCAGCGTTTGACCAGATTTGGTCAAATCCAAAGATTTCATTGGACCCCTGAGCGATGTTTTCCTCTGAATTGTAACTTGCAAGCTTAACGTTTCCTAAAGCACATTTCCCATCTTTTCCTGCCTGTCTCTGCCGGGTCAGAGGCAGTGTTTAGGTCCTGTTTGCTCTTGGCTGTTGCAGGTAGCGGCAAGCACGTGCAGTGGCTGCGGGGCAAGGACGGTGAGGTCTGGGTCTGGGTGATGGGAGAAGCCCCGGGGGACAAACCCTACGAGCAGATCTCGGAGGAGCTGATAGCGGAGCGGGCCAGGCTGCAGGCACAGAAGGAGGCAGAAGAACTATGGTGAGGATTTAAGAGTCTGAGCTCGGGGCCCGCTTGGCATAAAGGGAGACATGACCTTGTAGCAGGGTGGCAGGTAATGGTGGGTACAGCTGGTAAGTATGTTCTGCTTTCCCTTGTTTCGGCAGGTTCTCGGCGTGTTAAAAATGTCGTTTTGTTTTTACTGGATGTTGAAAGCCAAAAATCCTCGTTTGCAAAAAAAATAAAGCAGTGCCAACTTTTTTTTTCTCTCTTGGGAATTTAGCTAAACCACTGACCAGCCTGTAAATAAAGAAAATTAAGCGGTCTGGTTTTGAGATGATTAAATTAGATTTTTTTTTAATATCACAGTTCTGAGCCCACAGTGACGGTTCGGTACATAAAATCCTTTTTGAAATTGGTTTTATTTGCATTTTGCTTGTATTAATTCCTATTCCAGCAGTTCAAAAACTCATTATACAGAGTGCCATGTGGTTTCTAGCAGGGCCTTTCCCGGTTTGGGGGAGATTCAGAAGTGTTTTGATGCTTGATATTGTTAGGAATTAGGGCACCTGCTCGCACACTTCCCTTTGTAGTGCAGCACTGAAAACAACTGCTTAAATATCAGGTTATTCTATGTTATCCTTCTTCATATGAGATTATTCTTGCTTTGAATGCTTGCATATTTAAGCAGGGATTGAGAGCTTCAACCTGTGCTCTGAATTCCTTTTACATTGTCAGTACTAATAAATACTAGCATAAGAATTTGGGAGACATTTGTACTACTATTTGAAGGACAATAAATTCTCAACCATGTTTTGCTAGACTAATAGAAAAATACAAAGTATGACTTAAAGGCATCCAAGAAGTACTTGTCTAACTTAGAAGTGCTATTTTAATTAGTAATTTCTCAGAAATTATAAATTGTCTGCTTTCTGGATGGTTGCTTCAAATACGATTTGTGGTAGGTCTTTTGTTAAATACATTTTAATTCTTTGCTTGCATCTTTCCATGAAGTCTTATGCTAATTATTTATTGTAACCAGTGAGTAACTATTGATCCCCAATTGAAGAAAATTAGTGCCTTAAATTTTTATTTTCACATCCTTTTCTGAAGGAGACAAAAGGAAGCTGAAATAACAAAGAAATTCCGTGATGCTATGGCTCAAGAAAAAGCCAGAATAGTGGCAGAGAAATGGAAAATAGAAATGGAGGATCGGAAAGCAGCCAAACTGGAGGAAGAAAAAATTCAGGAGGAACTGAAGGTTTGCATAGAGCAATTTAGGTTTTTTTAATAGTGTTTTCATATAGATTCACAGTTCTTGTCACCTTCAGTGCATGCTTATTAATAAGCTTTAAAATTCAGAGTTGTAATTTTTCATTCTGGAATATACAGATAGCTACATGGTGTTCAGCAGAACAGCTGGGTGAGCGATGAGAAAAAATTACAGGTCTCATTCAGAAGTGCCAGAACAATCAAACTGGTTATTCAGCTCACACATTAACAGAATTGTTCAGTCAGCTGTGCTGGGTGAATCATCCTGGGGAAAATAATGTACAATTGGGAAAGATCTCATTTTAAGTTAGTTTGCTTGAATGTATTCTGTGTATTTTGGATGAGTTTGTTCACATAATGAACTTCAAAATTGAGTCACTACTTCCTTCAAAATAATAAGGGGTGGATCCTTCCTCTACTCAACGTATGGGAAAAGTCCAGTTGGCTTTGCTGGGAGAAGTTTGTTTGCCTGATTTTTATTGACTTCAGGATGAACTTTCTATAAGCTCAGTTACAGTATCTTAATGTCTGTTGGAAATAATAATTCTTTTCACATTTTTTAGTTGAAAATAGCAATTTCAAAACTAAATAGGAAATTCTGTTCCCTCCTTTCATATTACTTGATAAAGATAAAAACTTGCTTAAAAATGAGAAAGTAAAATTTAATGGGTTCAGGGTGCAGAGAAGTCATGACAGACCCCTGAGGCTGGGAGTACACAAGATTGGTGAGGCTGAGTTTCCATGGAGAAAGCCTGTGGAAAATCTGACTGCCAGGATCCAGTAACTTCCATCCACACTTCTCTCCCCTGCTGACAGCTCTCTGTCTCTTCTTCCTTTCCTGGTACAGTGATTTAAGGTGTGGAAAACAGGGACAGACTTTTCCCATTGTCCCTTTGTGATGAGAGGAATGCTGAAAAACTCAGTGCTAACTTTCTGTGGTTTGATTGCAAACAGCAAATTTCTTGTCACTCTGTGGACTGTGGGCCTGGGGTTTGAGGTGGTCGTGGAGCACAAAGCCAGGGCAGTTCCTGCAGAGGAGGCTGCACAGAGTTGCACAATTACCTTTGCACAATTAATTTCAATTCACAGGAGAGAATGGGGCCTTTGAAATTCGATGCCAATGAGTAATGAAAGTATACCTTTCAAGTGCTTTATTAATGTATGAATAATGAGCAGAGCAACAAATTAAACACTTTTTCCTCTGCTCTCTGGAAAGTAAAGCCCTCTTGAACAAAGGCTGACAGAGTGTTCACTTATATCTCTATGGCTGATTTACAGGACACTTGATGGGAAAATGTCCACAAGCTCACTGTTACTGTTGTTTTAAAGAGACTTTTCAAAGAGCAGAGTGACCAGCTTCTGAGACTTTCAGTGGTCAGTAGTCACAGCTCATTATTAAGGAAAACTAGTTGTTCAGTTGTTGATACAATTAAAAGGAATAGCACCAAATTCTCCTCATTTCCAAATTAATGGAAAGGTAATGTCACAGTGATTTGTGTTTCCACTGTTTCCCAGGACATGAAGTGGGTCTTTTCTGTCCAGCTGTGTGCCTGGTAGGAGCAAGGAACACTGCTGGAAGTGGGATGAGATTATGGTTCAGTTCCTACTTTGAATTTAAAATACTTAACTTCAGCCAGGATTTCTTTCTCCCTCTTCCTAAAGTTGCCAACATATTTATTCTACTAAGGAAGTAGAAACTCTTTCTTTCCCAATGGTTTCCCTTGAATCAAACATTTGAAGACAGAATTTGCAAAAATTTAAATAAATGGACCAAAGTTTTAAGAACAAGGCCCAGCAGAAAGGAAATCTTAAAGAATTAGTTTGGAAACATGATATGATGCAGTGATTGTTTTTTAAAATGCCCTTTATCAACTGTTCTCCCAGCATTTCCTGTATTAATCCAACAACAGTCTAATTCCACTTTCAGCATTGGCTCTTCAATTAGGTCTATAATTTGAGATCTGTCAGGAGAGACTTGGACTGACAGGGTTCCACCAACAGAGATCCAAATGCAGAATTAATTCCTGGTACTTTGACACCACCCCTTTGCTACTCAGAAAAGCAGCTTGTCTGTTACTTGCTCTTGAAAGATCAGGTCTTGTATATGGTGCATGGTATCTAGACAGGAAAAGAAAGTTGTGTTTCTGGCATCCACGTCCAACTACAAGAAGGGAACACAACTAAGGTACAGGGAAAAAGATGAATTAATGAATCTACTGATGTATGACAGAAGTAATTGATAGAATGCAGAAAAGGTTGTGGAGTTTGGTGCAGATCCATAGGCAAGCTCACTTCAACAGCTTTAAAACATTTAATGCACTGGTAATCATCCTTCTCTGATGATGAGCAGACCGTGTTTAAAGAGGTCTCCAGACTGAGGGATGGAAAAGTTCAGTCTCTGCTAATGCTTCATCCCCCTGAAGCAGTTTGTCTTGGGAAATTGAAACTGTCTCTTTTCTGCTGGCATGTTTAATTTCTAACCATATGTGTCACAGACACTCCTTTTTAAGATGCTTTTATTCCTCTTGACCTATCATGGGACATTAGGGCTGTCTGCACTATATAAATGATATCTTACATATCAAAGTAAATGATGATACCTATTTCCTTTTCCAGCAATGTTTGAAAAGTATTGCTTTCCTTGGTGTTTCTTAAGCAGAATTGTCTTTAATTTATGATGCTAGAATATAAACGTTGACTACCCTATTTTTGCAGTTTAAGGACAGCTATTCTTTTATGCAACTATTTCAAAGGACAAATAAGAAAGCTAATTACTATCATTAATCTTTTTGCTAATTCACAAAGGTTATGAGATCACAGGCATAATTTTCCACAGTTATCAGTAGCTGTCATTAAGATTCTGAACAATGTGCAGAGCTAAGGCAAATTAAAGATGTGAGTGTCATCCAGCCAGGGTTGGGTATCCTTCAGCTACACTTAGAAATGAAAGAGATCTTCTTTCAGTTCATCATGAAGATGTGGTCTACATAATACAAGAGAATATTAATAGTAAAGTACTGTCCTTATGACAACATCAGCTACCTGCCAAATTTAATAATATAAGCACACTTGACAGCAGAGCTAAATTGCTTTTTAAAAATTCCCTGGGAGATGAAATGTGTCTCATCAAAGAAGACGGGTGGAGAATCAACCTTCAGAGAGCAGAACAATTAGTGCTTCTGTTCAGGAAATATCTAATTAACCTTATGCTCAATAGAAAGAATACACTTTCTATTGAGCTTGGATGAGCTTTCAACACATGTCTGAATGCTGTACTGTGCCCCCAAGTGCTGTGGGCCTGATTCTTCAGAAAATTGCTGCCAGATGTAGAGTTTAGGAATACACTGAACTGTCACCATTGCCATTTGGACTACTGTGGGCTTCTTGTGATGGAGCAGTGAGCATTTTGTCTAGATCTGAAAAAAACTCTTGTCTCCAAGTAAACGTCAGACACTTGAGTGGGACTGTTATCTCCAAGTGCAAATAAGCTGTAAGTTCAGCTCTGTGCTTTGCTGTGCCAAGAAAACATTGAACTCTTTCCCAAAGGCAGCATATTTAGAATCTAGGAATATGACAACAGCTTCTTGCTGGGGTTTGGCACCCAATTCATTCTGAAAGTGCCTTAGTTGGGTTATTTCAATGGCAATTAAAATAATTCAGTAATACTTCATTTTGTTTCCTTTTGGGTGACCACAGTTCAGTAATTATATTTTTCCTATGCTGTTGTCTCTTGGACAACGTTGGAAATGAGGAAGCTGTTAGTTTTGGTTGGGACCTGGGTCTTCAGGTTTTCTCTATCTACTTGTAATTGATATTGATTTGAAAGAAAAATCTCTTTCTCAGTGACATCAGTAATGATTGTGCTTCCAAAGCCATTGTCTTCAGCCTGGATTGCTGGTAAAACTAGCAAAGCTCAGGTGTTTTCCAAGGGTAAATGGGAAAATCTGAGCCACTAATGAGGGTAGCTTGCATGTTAGGAATTCAAGGTGTGAAGAGTCTCTGAGGTCCAGAGACAAACTGTAAGTAGATGGTCACTGGATCTATGGCAAATTACTTGAGCAGAGCCTGTTCCAGGACGTGCAGTAAATGTGCAGATCTCTCCCAGCCAGGAATGCTCCCTAGCTTTGTTTTCCAGCTCATGGAACACAGGGTCTTTGTGAAATGGGGTATGTTGGTACATCCTTGTATGAGATGTGTGAATAGCATGTCCTGGGACACATCCATGGCAGAAATCTCATAGCTTCTGCATAAAGCATGAGTGCATTTCATACATTTGTCTCTGTGCAAATACATGCACAGTGAAGCAATGCAAAGCCTGTATTCCTTTTGAGACACTGGAAGTAGAGGAGAAAATAATTCTTCTGCAAACACTTGCTTTTCTGACGTGAGAGAATTTTCTCAGAAAAAGGCTGGGGAGGAGTTGGACATATTTCTGCTGTTACTCACAGCTCTGTTGGCACCTGTCAGGTGGGTCTGGAGAGAAGCTGATCTCTGAACTCAGCTGGCTGTGTCAGCCTTGCTGAGAGCAGCCTGTCCTGCAGCCAGGGTCCCTGGGGTTTCCAGATTTCCTTCCTCAGAGCAGGGAGTCCCTGAGGGCTCTCAGCTGTGTTTTAGGTGGCCTGAGTGTCTTTCCTGGCCCAGGTGGTTGCTGAGTGGGCTCAGGAGGTTCACTACAGCTGTAGTGTAGCAGGCTGGCTGCAGCTTTCAGGGCTGCAAGGATGCTCCTGTCAGGCTGAAGCACTGAGAGAATCCCAGGCAGTATTTTCTTCAGAGAGGGCTGTTGTAACAAGTACACCTTGTGGGTTTTGCCCTGAGCAAATGCCCTGGTTGTCATTACACCCATAAGCATCCCAATAATGCTCCCTAGAAAGATCCCAAGAGCTGTGGCAGCCAGAACCCCAGTTTTCCTCTGTAAATTTGCCCACTGCTCTATTTTTGCCATCTCCTCAGTGTATTTTTTAAATCCTGCTGCAGCAAAAACTAAATTATGACCTATTCTCCTTTCATCTGCCTTGGACTGAAACATTAGAACTTAACCATGGCTAATATTAAATATTTTTTTAGAGCTAGTAAAGCTGTCAAACACGCTGAGACACACATAGACAGAATAGACAGAAACAAGTTTGTGGTACGTTCTCAACTGCCAGAGGATAGATAAGATCATTTAGCATGCTCAAATTCTCCAGTGGAATAAAGGCTGGAGAGGATTACTGCTGCCTGTTGAATTACCACTGTGATTTGTTTCAGCAGCTTGGTATTTCTCAAAAATTTGCAACTCTGTCCTGAATTGTCACCTTCCTAATTATTTTGACAGAGCTGAAAGGATCAGGCATAGAGTACAATCTCTCTCAGCTGTCAGGCAGAAGATGGTGTTTGTAGGTATTACACCTCTTCACTCCCAGCTCTGATGTGCAGGACTGGATTCCTGGGGAGAAGCAGACAAACTGCTTGCTGTATTCTTACAGTGGAGTAAATGTGCAAAGTTCAATTGTTATTCATTTTAAATACAAACACACACTGTTTAGTCATATGTGACAAAAGGATGACTGTTCTCTCCTGTGTCATACCAGCAAGAATTGTTTCTTCTCACACACACCTTGAAAGAGTTGGGCAATATACCTGTACATCTACGCACTAATTTAATAAAGAGAAGTTAAATCTCCTCTTTCTGAAAAAGAAAAATTATTTGAAAATGTTTTGGTGAATTCAGAATCAAGTGCCTATGTTAAGTTTTTGTTGTCTCTTCCTTAACTTAAATCTCCTTCTCGGTTAAAAAGGTAGGATTTTCTTAGTTGGCATTGTTGCTTTCCATTAAGAACTCAAACTCTACCTGAATTCTAGTTTTTTGGGGGGATGTGTGTGACCTTTTTGTTAGTTTTTATTAGACCCTTTCATCGTTTTACTAGAAATGTTTCAATAACAGCTACATTAAAAACCAAGCCCAAATTTACAACAGACATCTTGTGTGATTCAGGGAAACTGCAAGTGAGATTGATTTTCCCCCCTCCTCTATTTTAAGTTTATCTTGTGGCTTAAGATGTTGAATAGAAAATATTCTGATAACCCAGGGTTGCTTCTGTGTCTGTCCATCTTCCTGAAGATTAGACTGGATGTATTGAATTTTTTTAGATAGTGAAGCTAAGTGAATAAATATTCTCTTTATAAGAATAAAGAACAGTTGATCTCATATTTTTTTTCAAGAAGGGAATAGAGCCATTTGCTCACAACTAAAATGTGTAATCCCTAATTCTACAGAGATATTAATAAGCATAATATTTTTTCCTGAGGAAGCTGCTTGGCTTTGAAATTAGCGGTGTCTAAAAGAATTGACTTCTCAAAAATAATGAACTGTCCACCCAGCTCCTGTGTTTAGGAGCCAGGAAATAACAATGGAAGGGGATTAAATAATCCAAGACAGTAATATTAGAATTGACTGAAGAACAATACTAGGCTTTTCATTCTCAGAAATAATAAGAGCAGCCTAAGGTATTGTTCATAGAATTATATAACATGAAGAGTTGGACCCTTAACTTCCACCCTAGAAATTTCATAGGATTAGTATTTTGCAACAATCTATGTTGGGTTTCCCTTACTTATAGTTTAGGTCAGGTAACTAGGTGAGTAATTCAGGGTGATTTTACACAGGGATTTATTAAAAGATTCTTAGGTAAATTTGTTACCCATAAGGGTACAGTGTTGGTTCCATTCTAAAATTAAATAAAAACTGGTTTTATTTATAATTCAAGTTATTTCAATATGAGTAACACTTAATGAAGTTCAGTTTTGAGTTCTTTGTGGGCTTCAATTAAACGATATGATTTAAATCAGCTTCTTCACTACCTAAGGGATTTGGGAAAATCCATTGGAAAACAGATACAGATTCCTAGTTCTGCTTTAATTGAGCTCCTATGTTATTGATAGTATGAGGGAGGCCAACTGCAGAAGCAATGTTTCTCAGATTTCCATCTCTTTTAAGCCTTCTTGGAAGGGAACTTTTTTGGCATGTTACTCTTAGCTACATTTTGCAAAGTGACTGTTGTGTGCTGAAGGATCTGCCTATTCCTCCAGAATGCAGTGATCTCAATTTTTGGAAAATATTATTCCTGTATTTGCTATGATGACACATTGGGACACTGACTAAAGCAAGAACAGCAATAAATCAGTTCCTGAATTCTAAGGCTCTGTGGATGATGTGTGTAGTGCTTGAAGGCTGCAGTATCTTCAGTGGGGGTACACATGGATTTAAACAAAGCTTTGCTTACAACCTGGAGGATGGCACAGGCTTTGGAGGATGGCACAGGCTTTGGTGCCACATGATGAAATGTTTTCTGCATTGTTTTCAGATCTTAAATGCTTACATGTTCCTCATTCCTGTGATACCTGTGGTCTCAACATGTACCCTCCTCAGGAATTCCTAAGAGGTGGGGAAATTCAGTGATGCCTGTTGTGAGAGATGGGATGCCCAGAGTTAGAGACAGTGATTTGTCCGAGGTGATGCAGCTTCTCTGTGGTAGGAAGCAACTGAAGCAGTGTCTCAGCTTTTGGCACATTCTTCCTCTTTAGTCACTACTGCCTTACTTCATTTTCTCTAGAAAAGAGAAGAAGAGGAGAGACAGAAAGGTGAGGAACTAATCAGGCAGCAGGAGGAAATCCGGGCCAAGGAGCTGTACCTGAGCCTGAAGCAAGCTCAGCAGCACAGCCAGCACAGCGACGATGACCAGGAGTGGGAAGAGCAGTGTGAGTAAAGCCACCTCACAGCACTCATGTGCTTCTGAAAGCAGATAAAAGGACACTTGCAGAATGGAGAAGGTGTGGCCAAAGAGTCTCTTCTACCCAGAGCAGTATAAAGTGCTGTATAATTTTAGTGGAAATTGCCAGCTTAAAATTACAAACAGAAGTTTCGGATTTCTTTCTGGATCTGTGTTAATGCCTTATAGAAAATTTTTTATGTACAGTGCCTGAGATAATTAAATTCTATCTAATGTACTTAATTAACAGTTTTGGCTTAGTAATATTAACTCAGGGCACTGTTATTTTGACAGCTTCTCCTCAGCTATCTCTGAAGAGAGAAAATCTGTCTTCATCAGTATTTAAATTGTTTCCATATGGTAGTGGGGTGAAGCTAGCAATGCTAAAACTCACTTCATTCCAAAACATTACAGTAAATTATACTTAGATTGTTGCTCGAAAATCCACCTGATGATGATCTCACTCTATGGAGGTACTGCTCCTTTTTAGATAGCCTGAAATTAGTTATGAATATCATAATTGTGATTAATTTCATTTTTTGGTGATTTTTAAAAGCCTATAAGGAACAAAACAACTCTATTATATAGATGTGTACATTAATATTGTAGATAACTAAAGGTCCACATTATAAATAAATTTCAAAATATACAATTAGTTTATTTTATGGCTTTAGTCATCACTTCATTAATTCCTGAGGACTAATTACTGAAGTGCTATTACCTGGAATTGATCTGATAATGAATGAGTCTGTACAAGATGAATTAAATCTATAAGATACACTTGGTGCCATTTTCCAAGCTCATAGTAGGGTATGTTAATTTTGATCAATAAAACCCCTTATATTACATTGTCAATAAAGATAATTGTTTTCTGGAGAATTAACTAAATCCAAGTGCACATGCTTATATGGAAAGAAAAACTAACTTTTTGGGTATTTTGGGTATGCGAGTTAGGGAAAAGTAGCCCTTGAATTCTACAGAAAATCAGCATCAGCTGGCAACCCAGCATAGAGGATGGTATTATGTACTTTAGGATTTCTTTGATGCTATGTAAGGAAAGAAAACATAGTTCAACCATGTTGTTAAAAGAAAGAATGAATCCGGGTTACCTTTACACTGAAATAAAACAAAATACTACAAACACTACTAAAACCAGATACCATTTTCTTATTAATGAGGTAACTCACATTTTAAATTATTGCCTCTATTTTCTTGAGGAATGCTGCTTGTGCAGGGATAGACATCAAAAATGCAATGGGATGATTATGGGGGAAGGGAGGGAGAAAAAGGAATAGGCTATGAAAGGTCTTGACCATGAGTTCTGTAATGGCATTTTTGGTCCATTAGAACACTTGTGACTGCATCACGTGCTGGTGGCAGTAGTTTGCCAGCAGTACATTTTCTTGTGAAAGCTCTGGGGTATTCTGTATGCTCTGGAGGAATGCTCTCACCTCCAGTGTGTGTGCCTCAGTGCCTGCAGGCCTGTCCCCTCAGCCAGAGGTGACCTGGAGCTGCTCAGCCTGCTCACCAGCAGTGACACCAGCAAAAGCTCAGCACCTTCGCTCCTGCTGCAGGGTTTGCATCCTGCTGTGAGTTCTGTGCTGCCAGAGTTATGCTGTTAGCAGTAATTGATTTAGCATTAAGCTAACTGCAGACTAATGACTGGAGTGTACCATATCCTTGTTTATCCTCTTAGGCTTATCTCAGTGTGTCAATTTATCCCCGTTGGTTTGAGGGCTCAGAACCGTGCTCCATTAGCAAGTGGGTGTGACAGCTGAAGATAGGAGGATGTTTAGTGCTTTATCTGGGACCAGTTCCTGCCTGGCTTAGACCACGCTATCAAACTTTGCACTGAGTTTCCTTAGGCATATTAACATTTTCCATTTCCTCAACTTTACTGCGGGAGGCAAAATGTGCAGCACATAGTCAGTAACAAATATTTGGAAGTGGGAACATCTGAAATTGCTATGAAATTAATTAGTACCTCAGGTTCACCAGATTTTTTATTTTTTTATTTCAGTTTCAGATTTTTTTTCTTTTTATGGTAATGCTTCCATTTATTTTGTCTGCAAGTATTCCTGTGGGGCACTGGGAGGAAATTTAGTGAAGTTAGGCAGAGCTGTCTACGAGTCAGCTTTTCTAAGTAATAAATAAATGCATTAATGCATAAGAGAATTGCAAGCAGATGTAGTATTTACATTTTTTGCCACTACAAACCTGCAGAACCTGCAGTGGAGACCATATTGCCTATTAGGAAGGAGGCCGGGCTCCTTTGGGACTTACCTCCTTGAAGTGAGCTCTGCCCTGTTCCACAGAGCCAGGCTCAGTGCTGCAGGGGAACAGCAGTGCTAGAGCAGGAATTGGGACAGAAATGCAGCAATGATATTGATGACACTACTAATTTGCTTAGTGGATGGAATTCAGAATGTGATGGGATCCATCTCTCCTCATCACATTATCCCTCAGCTGTTTAGTGCCAAGGCAATAAGCAAAGTGGTGCTAATATTAGTTTCTGTTGTTTGGTTCAGTTTGCTTCTGCTGTTTGCCAAAGAACAATAATGGCCCATAGAACTACTGTGTTAATTGAAATACATGATTTTAGGGCTTTTTAGTATACTAAATAACAAATGTAGGATAACTTGGGAAATTGGTGCTAAAAGGGAAAAAAGATGTTGTAAGAGCAATTACACACTTCAATTTCATATAAAAGATACATATTGGGGTATTTTATAGGGCAGTTAAGTTAGTAAGTCAAGCAGGGATATTGGTTTCACCAAGTGAAAAGATGAATGGTGGAGGACTTATTCAGAGTCTACTATTCAAAACTTATTTTTGAAACTGAGAAGCTAAACTAAACTGGCATAGCAGAGGCTACATATTCTCATTAGTTTTGGATGTTTCTGTCTGCTGTTCCATTTTTAGGTTTCTAGTTTATTTAAGTGTGGCCTCTCTTCATGGAGGCAAAAAAAAAAAAAATCTGTGAAACATGACAGGAAAAGCTGTAGCATGAATATTCATCTGATTGAATATTGTAAAAGGCATTCTGTTAATACACTTACAAAGCCCTGCAAACTGCATCAGACAGGGAAGTGCTCAGATATTATCTGACCAGCTTTATTCATCTCCAGAAAAAAATTATTCCAGTAAAAATGTGGACAGAGATGAGTGAGTTGATCTATCCTCTTGCCTTTCCCTGAGCACCCACTTTTGGTCTCTCTTGGAAGAAGGATACCAGGCTGACTCATTATAGCTTCGTATATTGTTATATTTTTATTTTCTTCTACAAATGTGTCAATTAATTTATTTTTGCCTGACTTTTAAAGGAATTCATTGGGTATTTATGTTCCCCAAAAATTCAAGCGATTTTACTGCAGGAGCATTGATAAAATGCAGAATTTTAAAGTGAGTGGTCCCCAGTTGAGCTGTGCATTAACTAAGCAAGTGCTCAACCTTACACATATGTGCCCCTGAACTCCAGTAGGTCTCACACTGCTTTGTGGAATAGGAATGGGATTATTATTATGCCTTCAGATAAGATTGCTGAACTGAAGCCATATTGCAGAATATTTGTGGGAACTTATATTTTCTACTTAGGAAAGGGAGAAAACACAGTGTTATTTGTATGTGCATTCAGAAAATATGAAGATTGAATTTTATCTATTAGTAATTTTGAATAGCTCATAAACAAGCTTCCAATAATTTTTAACAAGGGGAAAACTTAAACAAAATCATTTTAAAATTCTAATGCATATTCAAAGCTCATGCTTGGGTTTTTTTTTTTTTTCAGCTTTCACATATTTGACTGTAAATCAAAGCTCTTCAAAATCACAAAATAGATTATAGAAAATTGAGAGGTCTTAGTCTTTCATAAATTATTTGATCAAGTTCAGCTGCAGCACAGTATGAATTAATCTCCATCTATATCAAAATATTTGGTATTAGAACTTTGCCAGGACTGCTAATAGGGATTTCCCAATCCTAAGAAAAAATATAGAAGACAAAAGGCACTTTAGGTTAGCATAGAGAAAGAGTGGATTCTCATAAACGGCTCATGGAAAACAAGGTGGAGCCAAGGAGCCCCTGCATGCCCAGCTCTGTGGTTTGCTCTTTGTGGTAAAGAGGATGTTCACACTGCAGGTCACAGAGACATGTCTGAGCTGCCTTTAAACTGCTCACTTCTAGCAGTGACAACTGGATAATGATGGCAGCATGGATCTGTCTTGGATCTATTTACCAGTTCTCCAGGAGGGTTTGGTCACCCATTTTTTCCCTGCTGTGCTGAGGCTGCAATCACAGTGGTGCCCACCTCTCTACACAAGCTCCATATCCATGAGGGCAGAAATTTCTTCATTTTATGGGCACTGGTGGATGTACCTGTTGTTGAGAAAGAGAAAACTGGCCTTGGAGCTGGTCTTACAGGACCTGGCTGAACTCTCCCATAAGGTAGATCTCCCTTATGTCAAGCCTTATGGGCTTCACAAATTCCTTATTTCCCCATCTTGTCAGTCCTTACATTATTCCACGAAATAAAATAAAGATGTAAGAGTATGTAAATTATTATTTGTAGTAATTCCTTATGCTAGACATATGGATCTGCTAGGGTGATTCAGAGCTTTTAGGGTTTTTTTTTTTTCCAGATATCTAATCTCCCCACTGAGAATATTGACTGACTACACTTACTAGTGTTTTTCACAGGGGTCATGCCAGAAGTAAATTTACTGTAAAAGAACAGCCAGCTAAGAAAAATAATCTGTTTCTACTTAAGTCAATGCTAGAAGTCCTGACTACTTTTGCTTTCTTGTTACTGGAAAGGTTACAATGTGTCTTGAAATACAAGTAATGTAGAATTTTGGCTTCTTCTTTCTTAAAATACTTGTGCTAGACTTGATTCAGACATAAAGTTCTCCCTCCTAGTGAGATGGTTCAAAGCCATAGAGAGAAATATGAATAATCATGAAATTCTATTGTAAGAAAAACCTTCTACAAAAATATATCCAGGTTTACCTTCACACTTTGAGTGACTTTCTCAAGATAGATAAATTTGTGGGAAGTGTCAGTATGGGAGGATGGTTCATGTGATATATATCATTTTGTCTGGGGTATAGTGAAAAACCTTTCTGTAGATTCCTGACTGGGATGACTTTATCCCCAATACTATTTCCAGTCACAAAACATGGTTATTGGTGCCAGTGACTTTGATTATTTGCTCAAATAGCCCCTTGATCAATCAGAGATTAAGAGTAATTTAGGGTAACGTAGGAACACAGGTCCACAGGTCCACAGTTGAAGCTGTACTAGACAACTTCTAAAGGCAGAGGAAAGAGAAGGATGTTTTTGGGACTAACTGCAAGGAAGGGGATAGCGAGAAAGTCACAAGTCCTGTAATGAGAAAAAATGGATTAAGAGATCCTATGCATCCCTATGGTCAATGATACCATTCAGATACCTCCACTGGGAAATGTCAGTAAAAATTCTTCATAACACGAGAGAGATGATTTTGTATTAAAAAATCTCAATATCTATATGCAGCCTTCCCTATCCTTCTGTGTACACAGACACACATAAATGTAAACACACATACATATACACACACATATGTATGCATAGGGAGGGCTGCATGTCATACTTTCAAAAGGTTTTCAGAATATTAATATTTAACAGTTGCAAACTATGCTACCTCACCTTATACTTTTGTGATAAGAAGTACTAAAGTTTGATAGTTTGGGACAATGTATTCTGGGTCACTCATTTCTGATGGCACGGATTTGCTGGGTAGCAAAAATACAATAGGAATGTCTATTGAAAAGACTGCCTAGTATTGAGGAAAGTGGGGCATGAAGATACCTCTCCTTTCTCATTGCCTGGCAGCCTGTACATCAGCAGAAAGAGTCCCAGAAAGCTCCAGGCAGTCTGCCCTCAATCTGAATATTGTGATGGTGACAAACAGTTGAGGGTTTCTAGATGTCTTGCTAAGTTGCATCGCATTCATTTTCCTTGCAATCTCTCCTTGTGCTGCAAGCACAAAGTTCATGTTTAAAGTGACCATTACTGAGTGGCTTTATAAGGGATAAATCACAGAAATACTGGAGCCATTGAAGCAGTATATGTAATGACATTATCTACTCTTAAAAATAACAATCTGTAAGATAAATAGTGAAGCCTGTTACTTGTGTTTCCTGTGCTGTGCATTTTTTTGATACTGTGTTTAGCCAAAACTGCAGGGTATGTAGTTAAGTGAAACTGAAATCCTGCCAGTTGCATACATATGAAGCATCAATGACTCGTTTATTATGCTATCTTGATGAGCTCTTAGTCCTGCATATATTTCTGCTTATGATAACATTATGTAATTCTAAGCTTAAAGGTCTTTTCCCTCTCCCTCATTTTCCCACAAGGTTTTATTTCATTTCATTTGGCTTTGAGTGCTTTTATTTCTTGATTCCATTAAACCGTCTTAGAATTTGGACGTTAAATCCAGTTACACTTCTGCTTGCTTTAAATGTGGAGAATAAACCAGAGAGATGCAAGCAGCCTAATGAAATGCAGCTGTCTGGTATTATATCATGCATTCCTAGTCACAGGTACAGTCACTGGGGAGTAGAAAATGGAGTGTTCACTTTATGAACTGGGTATGATCTAAGCCAGGATAGTCATGGCAGGATTGATAATTGCTACTGGAGGCCATAGCTAGCTTCTTTAATGTTTGCTTCACTGCATGTTAAAGGTTTGTTTTGCACTGGAATAACTTGCCTGCCTGCAGTTATTTGTGACTCAAAAACATCATCCAAATGGGGCTTGAGGCACCAGAAAAAAGCCAGTAGATGATGAATATTTGCAGTAGAATTCTCGGTGTGTTTAAGTTATACCATGTCAAAGACAGGATTGTTGGAACATTAATTTTAAAGGGAAGAAGCTTTAGTGAAAGATGCCTGAGCTGCAGTGGCCAGAGCAGCAGTCTCATTTCAGGTTACAGAAATGGGTAACTCCATGGTCAGTGCCACTGTTAGGTGTGTATTAAATCTTCCAGTACAAATTCTGGTTCTCCATATAAAATTTCAGAGACCGTAGTGTGAGGCAACCCCATCCATAGCATCAACATGTCCTTCCCAATGACTATTAATTTATCCATTGTTACTGAAATAATTTTTAGACTGCAAATTTCAAGTTAGAGATATCTGTGACTGTAAGTAACATGACATAGATAGCATATGCCTTTCAGAAAGCAAATGGCACTGACAAAGTGCAACCTACATGTCACTTTTTGTAATAGTAAATTTTGGGAGTTGACCCTTCAATTCTAGTTATGTTCATAGTGGCAAAGAACACTGTTAGACACAGACTTAATTTTAAGCAGTAATTAACATGCTTTCTTGAAACAGAGAACTTGGTGCACTTCCAGGGGAAAAGATGTCCCCAAGCAGAATTCCTCTTATTACAGCCAAAAGAAGTGTCAGATTTAATCACAATATGTAGAGGCTCAGTTATTTCCAGTAGGGGTCAGATCATTGACAATTTGAGGCTTCTTCTAGAGGTGGGCCCGTGTTTGAAGCATCAGCGAAGTCACGCAGTTATCCACCTTTGGTAATGAGTAGCAATTTATACATCCTCAAATCAGCTCCTGTAGGAATAGAGGCACTGAGGTGCTCTGTAAGCAGAGGGGTACATGGCTGTGTGTGTTTCTGAGTCTCTCCTGTGGTCCATCCCGCCCAGTGCGCCGCTCCAAGGCTGCCGACGAGGAGAGGAGCCACAAGGCGCGCCGGGCGCGGGACGAGTACCGCCGGCAGTCCCTGCGCGCCATCCAGAAGGGAAGAGTGGCTGGACTGAGCCACTTGTTCCAGGGGACAAACCTGAGCCAGGAGCAGGAGATCAAAGTGAACAACAGCCAGAGCCCTCTGCTGTCTCCTGCAGCGTCCAGGTTGGTTTGTGCAATTCTCTTGGATCGCCCCCCTCCAACCCCACCGTTTCAGCAAGCTATTCTTCAGGTTTTGGGAGTCCTGTCTTGCTAATTTACTGATGATCAGAAAAAAAGGATCTTTAAAGGAAGAGAAAAACAGATTTATTGCACACTAAATGCCATTTATCTTCAGGCAGATTTCTTAGAATTCACACAGAGATGACTCCTTGAAAAGACAGTATGAGATCAGTATGCGAGGGTGTGATATAGGGAAGTCAAATGGACAAATTCTTAGGCAAGTCTTAATCCTCAAGCCTAAAACTGCCTGCTGCTTAACAGCTTTTTTTTTGTCCTAAGTTTCAGAGGCTTTTAGTTTTTTGTGGGTTTATTTTCAGGCAAAACCAAGTGTCTTTGGTATTTATTAATCTTTCATTTGACTATTTAGGGAGCACAATGCATTGCAGTAGAGGAGAAGAATCCAAAGTAGAGGATTATTCCTAATAGCTAAAACAAATACAAAGTAGAAGAAAGAGTAGGGCAGCTGTCAAGTAGAGAATGCAAAGGAAAGTTTAAATAAAAGTTTAAACACAACATTCCTTCTATTGTGCTTAATGCTTTTTGTTTGGACACAGAGTGGTAGCTGATACTGATTTAGAGCTTTTTGCCAGTAAAAAGGAATATACTCCAGAAAAAAAGAATTGCTTGTCAATATTTACATTGGAATAAAAATGAGGTGGAAAAGAAAAGCTGACTAAAATGTCCATTGTGGTAAATTGTTTTCTCAATTTAAGTTCTGTAAGAAAATGTTTAAGGTGCCATTGCAGATATAAAACTCACACCGCTGTGGTTTCCATAAAAACACAAAGTAATTTTAACAAATTTTAGGAAGTTAAAGGAGTTTAGTGAGTTGTACCGAGCAGCAGTTATGCTGACCATTTTTCAGCTGAGTGTTTTGTAAACATGCAAAAAGAGATGAATATTTATGTTGTCCCTTGTTTCATACACTGCTGCTGCTCTGTGTTTCCGTGCAGTAACATCTGGGAGCGCCCTGCTCGGCCCTTCTCCCGCGATGTCATCATTCGCTGGTTCAAGGAGGAGCAGATCCCTCGGCGGGCTGGCTTGGAGAGGAACACCAACAGGATTGCTCAGTGGTTCCATGGTAATCCCTGATCCCTCATCTCCTCTCTGACAGAGCTGTGAGTGTCTGCTCAAGAAATGAACCTTGCCAGCTTTCATCCCAAAAAGGCACAGCCTACTGACCTGGTGATAATTTATTTTCCCAAAAAAGCAAAGCGTACTGACATGGTGAAGCCTGTTAAAACAAGATTTTTGCATCTCTACTATTGTTAGCATACGATTTTCCCATTTTCTTTTCAGCAATTAAGTAGACTAATTTGGGACTCATATCACCAAAGGTTTTTTCAGGAATATTTTTTCCAAAATAAACTTGCTGCGCAATAGCTATGCAAGCAAGAGTACTGAGACCAAGATAGGGTGAGGAGAACTCTGAAATTAGCTGGAAAATACTACAATGATGTGGTATGTGGATGACTGATGTTCAAGTTTTTGATTTATCTGATTTGCAAGAATGACTTGAACTCATATATTTTTAATCCTTATTATACCTTATAAACTGGGACAACATTTTTTTTATTTCTTGCTTTCTTTTTCAAAGAAAAATTATTAATTTTTCATCAAAAATAATTGAGAGCGTATAATTTTAGGCAGTTTTCCTGAAATGGGAAACGTGCAGATCCAAAATTTGCTGTCTTATCTGCTGGAGTTGCTAGCATCTCTAAGGCTTTTGCTCTGTATAGCATTTGCAATGCAGCTTAATCTTTGATATCGAATTAAGGTAAGGAATCTTATTTTTATAGGTATTAGCAATGATCTTTATATTCAGTATCCTTAGACAAAAAAAAAAAAAAAAAAAAAAAAAAAAAAAAAAAAAAAAAGAGAGAGAGAATCATTCTGGCTTAAAAGCTGACAAAATTGAGGGACTATAAAGACTTTAAATTTCAATTTTTTTTCCATTGCTGCTTTTGATGAGTCTATTGCTTTTTTCAAAGCACCAAGCTGACCCTCATCTGATTCATGAGTCTCTAAGCCTAAAATGAAGATGTGTGGGCGTTCTGAAGTGAACCAGGCAAGGATTCTGAATAGGTTTAATGTTTCATATATTTCAGATTTCTGTTTATGATACACAAATCCTTATGAGTTAAAAGACATCAACAAGCTGCTATTTTCATTGGCTTAATTAGTTAAAGACACTGAAGTCAGTCATGTATAGCTTGTAAATGCTAAATACTTTCATTTCTTATGAACAGTGATGCAGACAGTGTTGTTTGTTTTCTTAGAGAAGACATTTGGTGTGGTTGCTTTCTGAGAGACAAACTGATTAAAATTTCATTTGTGGACATTTGCCAAAAGTGCTTCCTACCAGGATCTTTCTGTATGATCCAATGATAAATGTTTTCCCTGCATGTGGGGAAGTCACATCCATATAAATTGCTGTGAGGAGCTATGAACATAATTTATGCTTAAAGTTAAGGAGGTATCTGGGCTTGAGCCAATGCCTGTGCAATCTTTCTACTAATTTTGGTGGCTTTTGGATTAGTCTGTAACTCACTGCAAGAATTGAGACATACGTGATTATTCTTTAATTTCTCAGGTCCTGCTCTTCATATCTTGAGAAACTGAATGCAGTGACTTATAAAAGTGAGCAAAGCACCTAATTTTTCCTTCTCTTACTCCAAGAGTCTGACAAAGATAATTAAGATACACTGCCAGCCTAAAGCTCAGTGGTTTTCTTTGCAGGGACCCCTGAGATTGCCGCTTTGGTCCCTCTTTCCTGCACGAGTTTTTCTGGCTTCTGCAGCTCTGGTCAGATTAATTGTTACAATTGTAAATTGTGAACAGCTCCACTACCTTGTAACTCTTCTGCAGAATCTAAAGAGGTTATTAGAGATGCAGTAGTCAGTGTTTGGTAGTGTTATCTGGTGTCTCTGTTACAGTTTGTAATGGACACAAACTCTGAGGAAAAACAAACAAACAGAATCACAGATGATGGAAGGGACCCACAAGGATTATCAAGTCTGACTCCTGGCCCTCCTGCTATTTTGTATTGTATTCAGGGATCCAGTACATTATGTATGATTTTTAAATTATTTTTGTTTGTGAACAAAAATACAGCAGAATATGTTTGACTTGTATAAGAAATTGGCAATACAAATGAAAGTACAAAGCCTGAATTGCATCTGACAACTCGAGCCACTGGGGCACCTCAAGCATCTCTCACAACAGGTATAATCAGGTTCTTCACATCCTTGAGCAACTTCTGTATTTTCTTACATCTCAGTTTTGGACCATAAAATGAGAGTTTAATATTCTGCCTCACGCCAAGGGCTTTTTGAATGCAATACACTGACAGATCTATTGCAGCAGTACTCAAAAAGTAGATACCAGTTTATTACAGAATTACGTGTTTATGCCAGGGCCAGTAGAGCTTGGCTTGCTTGCTTTGACTGTCAGGCTGTTCAGCTTTTAACTGAAGTTAAGCATTAGCTGATTCACTGTCCTCAAATTGTACTGTGGATATCTAACTAGTTCTCGTTAAACAGAGATGAAGCCTTGAAACAGATGTGTGTAGCTAAAGTAGCAAAGTACAAATAATAATGCAAATGTCTCTATCATCATATATTTGGCTTATTTTCCACTTTAAGTCATCAAACCAATCTGGATTCTGTTTAAAAATACGCATTGTCTGGGGCATTTTCATGGTACATGAAACAGGGTAACATATGGCATGCTTAATGTACCTGAAGTTTTCCTTTTGTCTTCATTTGAAGAATCACTACCAAATGTTTCCTTTGAAACAGAGTAGTAAAATTTGTAGTAACAAAAAGTCTTTCAAATCAGAACATTTCTGTCTCTATTCTCAAAAAAATTACTTTTTAAATGAATATCAGCTTCAACTTCATCCATCTCTATTTGTCTCTTGGAGTTATCATGAGTTATCTAAATTCCAGCAGATGTTTTTAGCTCATTTGACATAAGCTTTACTATTTCCTTTATTTTAAAAATTGACATATTAAAGATACAAACTGTAACGTGCAGCTGAATTCTGGGTGTAAATTCAATTGGGTTTTGCTCTGTTTGAATAATAGATCCCTGCCAAAACCCGGTTCATTTGTCCTTGCAACCTAGAACAATTTTTTAAAGTTTGCAAAGAAAAAAAATTACATATCTATTTTCAAATGTTTTTAATAAATTAAACCCAACTTTAATCCTGTACTGTATAAAATTTTGATATGATTTTTACTTCATTTGGGTTGTGCAGCAATGAACATTTTTTTAAAGTAGCTTATGCCTACTTTGTGGCCACAGTGCAATTATGCTCAATTCTCAAACTGTTAAAATGAAGAAGAATCAGAGCCAGTGATTCTTCTAAGGTGTCACCAGAACTATCTTGGAATTTAATGTAATCAGTGTCTATTTCTTTTGTATTGTCTAATAGTTGCCTTAGGTTTGAGTGAAAAGAAATATTACTTTTTTGATGATGAAAACTAAGAAATTGGTCTAAATTTTATTCAAGGTAAATTGTGTACAGTGTGGCAACCAGAAAGTTAATAAGTGTATTCTGATTTCCTACCTGTTAATAGATGAGTGTAAGCATATGAATCAAACTTATATGGGCATCCTAATGTTGTATCAAGTTGTATGAAAGGTTTTTGTTAATTTGAATTAAGAGCATTCTTTGCCAAGATCCCAGTTGCTGATACGCTTTGAAAGCAGGGAATTGGACTGGTGTTTAGGATGGGAGAGCTGTCTATCAAACAAGCTGGAAAGGGGAACACATTTCTTATTTTTGCCAAGTTTAACTTTGAAATAGATTTTTCTTTTCAAACCCCTGTGGGACCCATGCTAAGTAAAGGGAAAGTTATCAATCTTCCCTATAGGTGGAAGAGTTTTTCCAAACTATCACAGGCATTAGCAAACTGTACTTTTCAGTTTATTGCAGGCATAAGACACTTGGGCAGAATTCCATAAGGCAACAAAACTAAAGACCCTTCCTCCCCTAAGTATTTAACAAAATGTGTATTATTTCCATATTTGCTCTGTCATTTATCCTTTAACATTTCTCTTGTGCTTGCAGCCTGTTTCAGCACATTTTCCCCCCATTCCAATTAGTTTGTCAGCTGTTACTTTTGATGGTTTTGCTATTTTTAACATCAGATATTAGACTTTTCACCCTCACAAACTTTGTTCTGCATTTGGTTATTTTCCATTCAGAATATAGGAGGGCTGGTCTTTGCAGAGGGTGTAGATCTCGAAATATTTCCCCAGCTTTAGTTGAGAGCAATGTTTTATGATGCTGTTTGTACACAATGTAACAGGGATCTCTCAGGTGTGTAGTGAGCATAGTACAGAATTTATTCAGTGCCTGTCTGTGGGTGGCCGTGTGCTTGTTTGCCCGGCAGCTGCTGCAGCACTATCAGATCTCCACTTGCCTTCAGGTTGAAAGGAAAGTTCAGAGGCTGATATCACAGATCTGGAAACATGAGGTAGTTGCCCTAAAGGCTGTACCTTCAAAATGTAATTGCAGCAGCATGGGTGCTATTGTGGAGACCCATTTCACTGGGGGAAGTCAGAGTGGGGGTGCAGGTAAGGGAGTGGGGAGCTGTGGAGGAGCTGATCAGAGCAGATCGAAGGATGGATTGAAAGGATGCCCAGAGACAAATAATATTCAGGAGCTGAATAATCTCCGAGGTCAGGAGAGACAGGGAAGAAAATTTTTAATTCAACAGGAACATGTTGCAAATGTTTACAGATCAAGGTATAACCTTGGAAGGCTAATGCTGTTTTCAGGAAGGAACTCGATTTCGAGAGGAAAATCTGGCACACTGAAAGAGTGATAATGGTTCTGTAAATCAGGTGTTCTCAGTAAAGGAGATATTTCTGAAAGTCTATTAATTATGAGTCCTTGAACAGCAATGAGGGCACTGGGCATATTCATATAGCTGAACTGTTGGAAATATAACATATAGCTTGTATGGTAATATTTTTTTAAGGATACAGAAAGGGCAGTGGTCTGTTTGAAGAACATCTAACAGGGAAAAAAGTTTGCTGCTTTGAGCACAAAAGCATGCTTTTTCTTCTGCTCTTGAAGAGGAACCTTCCAGCTTTTCAATAAATGCTTGCTAAGAAGATGTAAATCAAGTGGTGTAAATCCAACAGAAGTACAGCTTTCTTGATATAAATGATCTATTTTCTAATTCACTTTATCATTATCTAGGTTTTACATCTCTTTGAGAAAGTGTACATGTAGATGATCTCCTTAAGTAAACTAAGCCCTAGGGATTTTTTTTTTTCTCTTCTTGAATTGTAGCTGGTAATAAAAAGATACAAAGTTTATTTAAAATCTCCTCTATTCACTGAGAGCTTTTCACTGTCTTCCACAGGATTAAAGGGTGAAAAAATAGCTATATGCAAGGCATGGTATCTAAAATGTTCTGTGGCTGGGAAACATCTGGAATGGAATCAGAGAATTCCTGACTCAAATTAAAACTGAGAATATCAATGTACCTGTTGCACACATTTGCAGGATAGGTCCAGTTCTCTAATTTATGGAAATAATGAAGGGGAAGTGAGAATAAAATAAAAAAAGGGTTACAGGATATCAAAATTTATTTTGAATAGTTATCTGGGAAAGAAAAAAAAGGATACTTTCAAGATGATAGATTTTGAAGAGATTATGTCTTACTTCCTTTATTAAAAAGGTAGAGTTCTCTGTTCTCTGCCAGTCAATTCTCAGAGAGGACGGACACAGTTGTGACCAGCAGTTCAAATATCTGTTGGCTTTGTGGCTTGTGGCTGCTGCAGGGATACACCCAGGTCCACGCAGGCTGCCAGATATTGCCACCTGCTTTATTTTGTGTAAAACAAGTAATGCCACAGCCAGTTACTATCAATCACCATCCCCAACCTGTGTGGTTTACTCAGAAAACTTTGGTAGGAATGGGTGTCACCTTTGTTGGGAATCTTGGCAGGAAGAGCAGACATGGAATAAGTTTGCACACCACATTACACTCTCATCACATAAGGCTCCATTAAAAAAGGGTTGAGAAGTACAGTTAGGGCTGAGAGGGAAGGCATGCTCAGCTGTCAGCTCTGCTGTCCCCATCCTGTGGTTACACAGAGCACAGGAGTTTCCAAGGCTGTTCAATTCTGTGCTTTCCCTCACTGCTGAATTGAGGCACAGAATGATGATATTCCTGTGGTGCTGCAGGATGAATGAGATCCCTCTGGTGTATTATACAGAGGGATTGCTAAACCCTCTGTGAGGCTGCAAAATCTGCCTTGCATTTGAATGGCTGAGGATAGGCACATGCTGGGTTTGTATGATTGACTTTAAATAGTAACACAATTGTAATTTTACTTTGAAATTATTATAAAGCAGTGATTTTTATAACCTACACTATAGAGGTTTTAATGCAACACCAAACATGAACCAGTTTGTCCTTGCAGTTTTATATATGTTATTTATATGGGTGGATATAAGCATGGGAGCTGTTATCAGTCATGACAATCTGTTTACTGCCTGTGAGATGGAATATTATTTTTCTGTGTTTTCTGAACATATTATCAAACATTTACTGGATGTTCTGACAGTATTTTTCAAAGATCACACAGTATTTGGAGTTGTGTTGAGGTCCTATGGTGGAATCTGGTACTTGATTATTTTTGTCTTTAGCCAGACCCTTAACATAACAGAACCCAAATGCTTGCTCACCTTCATGTCAGCTCTCAGCTTCTTTTTTAAGAAATGAGAGGTGTTTTGCTGTTTTCTGAGGAATAAGATGATTTCACACACTAATTCATTCCACTTAGGTCATAATGATTGTTTCAGTCTGTCAGTTCTTTTGAAGGCTTTGGAATTGTTTTTCTTACACCACTAGAGTTCCAAGGTGTCTATGCAGACAGGTTATTAGCAAACAAAATAAATGTTTTAGACTCATGGCTCCTCTTGGAAGGGAGCAAAGTATCAAAGTGAGGTAATGTGAGCTGTAACACACTACAAGGAGAAAGGAAGCACAAAAGAACAGCAGGGAAATTGTAGAATGAGGCAGTTGAATAATTAATGTAAATAGGCTAATTGCTAATGTGAAATGAGCTTTCTTATTCTTTTACAATACATTGTCCTTCTTGACTGCTTTTTAACTGGAAGTTCTATTCTAAAGATTTGGCACATTCTGAAGATAGAAGGCAGCAATCTTTTTTAGCATGTATAGTAGACATTTTAAATGAGAGATAATAAAGAACATGTGAGCACAAAGGGGAAACAGGTGTGGTGTGTTAATTTCATGGACACAAACAGGTCAGGTACAGAACACAGACAGTGCAGGGTTAGTTAAAAATAATAATTAAAAAAAAAAGAGGCTTTTCAAGTTTGTGTCAGGCAGTTCTTTCCATAAGTGAAGAATATTCTGCAGCTTTTTTAGAGAGTTTATTCTCTGGTGAATTTACTGAAAAAGTATTGAAAATTCCTTTCTGTTTTGAAAACATCTTCCCCTTTCACTTAACACACTTTAAAGATTTTCTTCTCCATCTCCTACTATTACAGCCATTGTGAGCAAATGTGATTTTGCTTAGTAAGCCATCATGGTAGCTTGCAGTATTTACCTGTAATTGTTCACTACAATTCTGTCTCCATTTCGAACTGGTCTGTGTGTGAGTACATTTCTCTGTTACTGCAGCTCCTTCAGGCTTTATCACATTACATAAGACAAAAAAGAGAGGTGTGTCTGGACAGAAAGCTCTGCTGTTAGTGCTTAGAGATGAGGAATCATTTATAAAAACCATGTGATATAAGAGCAAGAGTTATTTGGAAGAAATCATATGTGCAGACATTAAAGTCACATTTTACACAAAATAAGGAGTGTTAACATGCACATAAAAAGCCCAGACATCTACAAAGGTTGCTTATAGTGAAACTGGAAGGAATTATGATGATTTAATTGTGACCAAAGCAAATGCAGAAGGCCTTATTCATCTGTCCAGCAGCCTGAATCTGAGCAGCCTGAATCTGAGCAGCAGTGCCCTTTTACTTGTACTGTAGTCTGGTCCTTACCAGCTAGACCATCCTTTCTCCTTCCAGTGGCATTGTGGATGTGTCAGTTGGAGTTTATCCATGCACAGAACACATTTAGATATCAGTCACTACCAGCATAAGACATTCAGCTCATACTGTGCACCTTTAAATGCTTTGTTTCCTGATCACCCCCTCCAGCAAACCACAGGTATCCTGTGCAGAACCTTGTTAGTTCTGGATGAATTGCTCATATCCTGCTTATTGTTAGTCTATATCTAAGTGTTTATCAGCCATGCCTGCAGCTCTTGTTCCTTTGCCTGCACACTTACAAGAATGTGCTTTCTTTTTCACAGGCTTCTGTATATATTTTCATCAGCTTGGAATAGACTGAGTTATATTTATTATTTTATCTGTCTAAAGCCCAGCAAACACTTGCAGACCCGAGGTCAGTAAATTTCCCTCATTTCCCAGCAGCTGGACACCTTATTGGTCCTTCTTCTTGCTCTGCTAAGTATTGAACTTGCAGTCCTATTGATCCAGCCTCAAGGGAAAAGATTACAAGTTATTAGTTTGACAGCTCCTCTGAAGTAATACTATTTTCCTGCTAAGCAAAGACAACTCTCTCAAACAGGGTACCAGCATGTATAGTTGTAGTCCTGCAGGGGGAGAAAGCATGGGGCTGGGTGAAAATATGTTGCTGGTTTAGCTTAATTCCCAGTTCACCCAGTTAGAAGCAGATCATGACACCTGAACTGCTTTCCCCACAGGAGGTAAACAGTAGGAGATAGTAGGGGAAAAATGGGAAGAGATTTCTGTTACTGTAGGGAACCCACCTGTGTGTGTCACTACACTGTGTGCTGCTGGCATGGAAGCAGAATGGGGGGGAAAGAGGGAAACAGAAATTTGCTTTTCCCTTGCAAACATTAGGGGAATGACATCTTCCTTCCCTTTTCAATTTCAGAAAGGTCAGTTCTTCCTTCTTCTCCTGGCCTTTCAGTGAATGGGATTGTCAAATCACAATCTCATGACCCTTTTGAAGAGGTAAAACTCCAAAAGAGCCAGGCAGGTTGGCACACTGATTGGCATTGGCTCTGACTGCTTCAAACCCTAGCTCTCTATTCAAGATGAACATCCATAATAAAATACAGAAGAGTTCTTAATCCACAGTGGAGAGGACTGAAATTTAAATTATATGTAATTCCATGGACCATTCTGCCACTGCTTCTCACAATTAAACACAGCATGGACCTTCCATGAGTGCATGTGCTTATCATAAATTCATTCCAATATGCTTGATAAAAGCAATCTTTTTGACTTGAAGTGTGCTATAAACATTTATAGGTATTCAATCCAAAGTACAAGAAAGCAGCAGTTCATTAGTCATGGCACACAACTCCCTCTCCTATTTTCTCTTTTAACCACGCTACTTTTTACAGGGTGGGGACAGAAGCTTTAAGAACTAAGATGGTGGTAGGAATAAAATGCACAGTTGCTGTATGTGTTCAGTTCTTTTTTATCATTTCACTCATGAAATTTAACATAAATGAAAGACTCTTAATTCCAGACTTCATATTCAAAAAGTAAAAATTTGTGCCTGCTTCTGTTTATAACCTTTTTGTAACTCGAGATGAAGTTGTTTCCTCCAATTGAAGTAATTTCTGTTTCTGAGTAGTGGCTTCAAACCCCTCATTCCGATTATCCTGCTGTGAGTTTGAGCCTGGCTGTTAGCTCACTTGCCTTAGTTCCAGTGCTGGTAGGAAATGAGGCAATTTAGTGCCTGGTTTTTGGTGCCTTAGCTGAGAACTGTGTCAGACCCCAGGGGATGTCCAGAACTGGGTCACTGTCACAGCTGCACGTGGTTACTACCCTGCCACTTGTTAGGTGTGAGGTCTTTACTATCCCAGTGTTGTTCTCATTTGACTTTCAACAGTGCTTCAGTGTCTGGCTCACTCTATTGAGTGATTAAAGGTAACTTTTTCCCAGGAGGAAAAAGTACACAAAATCAATGTGCAAGAATGCTGCAAGCAGCTAGAAAGCACTGTAATTAACAAAGCTAGCCTAAAGTTCCCAAATCTAGTCAGGTGTGTGAGAAGAAAAATTAGTTATCAATAGTATCCCTAGATTTACTTTTCTTTGCACTAGCTAAAGAAGTACAATTTCTTAAGTAGATACAGAGAATGCTTTGTAGAAATCTATCTTCTTAATCTTTTAATTTGAATATGGGAAATTACTCCAGGTATGCCATGATTTAAATGTGTACCCCTTTTAGCAATAAAAGTTGTAATAATTACTTGATTTAAAAAAATCTAGAAAGATTTCTTCTGAGCTCAGTGATATCATTTGGAAGCTTCTCACAGATAAAAATAGATTTCAGATTGCTAATGCACCTAAAAAATAAATGCATTCTTAAACTTTATGCAAAGGGAATATATTTAAGGAAAAAAACCAACATTTTCGTTCACCTAAGAGAAAAGCATGAAAAGCAAAGAACACAGTATATTTTCTGCCTAGTTATCTGTTGAAACATTCAGCTGTAAAATTTGAATTTTCCAGGGCTCCATGTCAACTGTGGCTTTTGTTTTTCTCCTCCTTTTGAGTGAGCTCTGCTGACACTGTGATTTACTAGTACACTTGTCATTTAGGTTTATGGAAAATGTGTTTTGACAGCTTCTTCAACACCCATGAGATGATAACATTCTAGGTGGGCTGTAAGATATATGTGCTTTTAAGGACCATTGTGAGCATGTGTATGTGTTTATACAGTAGGGTTTTGTAGTTTTTGGATCTATTAATTAATTAATTATGGGAAGGAGAAGGGTTCATCAGTAATTTTTGATTATGGGCTGTATTTTTTGTTAAAAATGGAGGGGTTCCTTATTAGGTAAAAGCAAAGAGAATGCATTCCACTGCTTTTCTTCTGTCTAATTCATGGCCAAGGAGGCTATCAGTGAAGCCTCCTGGAAAGCTTCCTTGCCTTGCACTCACACATTGCTGTGGTGATTGCAGAGCCAGCTGCACCCTGTGACTGCCTTTATCAGCTGGCATCTACTCAGGGTATTCATGAGAGGCTATGAACTGTGGGACAGATCTGTGGCACTGGTTCAGGTTCTTCCTGAAATCAGGAGTTTCACCAGGGAGCATGCAGCAAGCCTCAGCTGTGTCTTAAGGCACATGGAAACACAACAGGGGCAGAAAGGGTCCCGGGATCTAGAAGCCAAACCTTGCTGCTGGAAGTCCAACTAGAGGTTTAAACAATTTTCTTGGATGCAATGAACAATCAAAACCCTACTTCCATGTGGTCAGATAAAAAGCATAGATACAGCAATACAAATCAGTATCAATATGTAAAGGCCAGTGGAAAGCATTAGCAACTCTAGCAAATTTGTAGCTTGTCACAGGCTGTAGTGTAATATTTTGTTTACTACCATATAACTCAATTATCTTCTAGGCATTTCAGTGTCTGTTCATTGACAAATGTTTTTACAGTGAGACCACTAAATTAATGAAGTTTTATTCATAATGCATTCCCCGTGTACTGAATAGCAAATCAATATTGGCATAAATAAAGCCATTTAAACTAGCAATGTAGCAGGAAGGCTCCCAAAGAAGGCTCTGAACATTGATAATGCTCAAAACATGACCAGCCCAGCTATCACCTCTCTGCTGGTAACCAGTAGAGTTACAAAACCTTTCCTACCCACATATGTATTTTTGTGTTAGACAATTCAAGACATTTGTTCACAGCAATTTGATATTTGAATAAACCTTACTAAGCATGGGTGTCTGTGGAGAGCTTTGGGTTTCAGTTTACACACAAGCAGATTTTGAATATCTAAGAGTCATTACTCATGTCAACATTTTACTTCACTCTTTCATTGAAGTCATTGTGAAGCTTGTTTGTTTTAGGTAGAACTGCAGATTAATTGCCTTTATGGAAAGTAATTTAAGTATTCATTCAGAGATGCATCATACAGAAAATTATTTGAATCCATCTGCTAGTCTAAAGCCAATGCAGTTGTCTTGCTTTTTATAACCAGTAACGTGGTAATTGTTCTTCAGTGTTCTAAAATGTGCTTTCATTCAGCACATCTCATTTATCTTTTTAAGATTTTTCCTAAATAGGACTAGGATCTATTTCCTGTTTTCCTGAAGCTACAGTCTGTATTTTGATTGTGTTGTTACATCCAAGTAAAACATGTGAAACTTCTAATAAAGACAGCGAGTTCAGTTTCTAAGTCCAAATTTGAAGTATTGGGATTCATCTTAATTCAACAAAATCTTGAAAAACTGGAATATGTATTGAAAATATTATTAAGCATTCATTGATTAAAATGAAAATGTTCTGTTGCTTTTATGCAAGACATATTGAAAAGCTTTATAGCAGTGTGAAGAAGGAAAGAATGCCTGAGAATGACCTTTTTCTAAAATCATCTTCCTATTTTTCTAGAGATGACCTTGAGAAAGTAGCAGTGTTGTTTTTCTCTGAGTTTTAACCACTAAGAATTGCAGGCTTTTTATAATTTGGCTCATGACTGAAAGCACTGTTTTTCCACTGAGTTTTTAGTTGTTGTGTTTTTTGTTTACACTTTTTGTCTCTGTTTGGGTTGGTGGGTTTTTTTAATGGTTTGTGGAGATTATCTGATAGAGACAGGGATACCCATAAAATGTAGTGTTACAGACACACCTGCTTTGCTTTTGTTTGCCCTTTTATAGTTTGTGCCATGTGACCACCATGATTTCAGAATATTCTTATCCATTTTGCTGCTTTTCACTTGACTTGATGAAATTTTCCAGTAGCTTCCTATTACCTAAGCAAGTAATTCCTTTTCTGCATTTAGTAAATACAGTTACTCTCTTTCCTAGCCATTTACAGCTATGGCAATAGTGGCACAGGGAACTGCACTAGGACTTAATATTGTTATCTTATTCATTTTGATAGAAAATCAGAGCATGTTGTAATTCTAAATAATTTATTGCTATTATTATTAGAAAGCTTTTTGGCAGCTGGTTGTCTCAGTCCAGACTGTGTGGACGTGGGCCTGATTTTTAAATTCCTCTGTATTTTCTGTACTTAATTACATGATGGAAAAATGGGTATAATGGGTCAAAAACTACCTCAGAATAAATGGCTGAATAATACACAAGGCGAAATTTAATCAGGCCCTGTTTTTTTCCGAGTTTATGCTGATTTATTATATAATTTATTCAGTATACTATCAATCACAGTGTAGATATTATGAAATCCATGGGTGTTGAATTTAAATCCCATTTTCTCTACAAGTGGTATATTCATGATAGAGCATGCAAATGGTGGGGTAATGTCCTGCTTTTGGCTGGGATGGAGTTCATTTTTTCTTAGCCCACAGCAGGCTTTTAAAATGACTGGTCATTATTTACTGTCTCTTCTATACATCTGTATATGTGGCCATGTTTTTAGGAAAGGTTATGCAAAAGAGCCAGCCTGTGTTGCAGCGTTAAGTGTTTGTGTGCCTAAGTAGCCAAGTATTCACAATTCAGAAGCATCAAAATGAATTTATGTATCTATGCTGAAAGACTGAATGAAAATATATATGTTTGGTTTAAGTATATAATATTCTTCTTATGTCAAAATTATTTGAAGACAAAAAGAAGCATCTCACTTGCTAAGAAGCATCAATATATTAAATGTGTAGTGCAGAAGCAGAACCTGGTGCTAAAATAAGTAAGTATATATGTGTATATATATTAGCATTTAATTTTTAAAAATAGTGATTATGGATTTACATGTCCTGTAAAGTATTCCACACTTTTAAAACAGCTAGGTATTTTACTATCTCTGAATTAATGCTTATTTCAGGGATAATAAAATATGTAGCTGTTATCAAAGACTGCACAGTTGAAGTTTTATGCTTGACTTGCCTTTCTTGTTGAGATTAAACACCTATAGATTTGCAAGTACAAGTATTTCTTCTGCCGCTGTTTTTTAAAAGAAAATCCTGGTGGTTAAATGTGCATATAGGCTTGAGAGAAGGAAGATGCTGCAAGTAAATAAGAATCTAAGGAGAAATTTTTTTTTTTTTTTCCAAAACAATCCCTGGAACTGACAGTAGTTTAAACACTTGCAGTTTTTCACTCTTGTCTTCCACTTGCAGGAAGTGGGAAATGGTAACATTTGCACACGCTGAGTGAGCAGTGGGTCCAGGTCCAAAGGCAGCTGGCACAGCAAGTCAGGGAACTGGCACTCAGCTCTGATTGTGATGCCTTCAGCAAGTGAAGTGTTCACAGACTGCTGATTTTGAATTGGAAATAATTCCTGCTTTTATATATTTCTTTAAATTATGTTTTAAAGGAGCCTTTGATTCCAGAAAGAATTAGGCCCAGCTTCACAAACTTTCCTGTCTCTGTGTGTTCAGCACTGTAGCACATCCCCTGCAGGAGCTGCCCATCAGCCAGTGATGGGCTCATTGAGATCTCCCAGGAAGGTCATCCCAGCCAGGGCTAATTAGCAGCAGTGCTGTTCCATGTACTGTTCTTGCCTTTGCTCCATGTGCTCCCCCTGGAGTGTCACCAGTGTTGCTTTGGAATGAGTTGTACAAAGCCAGGAAGGTTCTACTAAGAGACTACTTTAATTCTTCTACTTTGCCTTTTTTTGCAGACATCCAAAGTAAACAAGAATCTCACTGTGGGTTTTGTTTTGTGAAATTGGTTTGGTAAAAGCTCAGTCTTCCACGTTTGTTCGTGTCTGTGTTTCCCTCAGAAGTATTTAGGAGAAACAAGAGCCTAATGATGGCTGGAGTTATGAAAACATAAATAGATCCCAGGAGGGCTTTTCCTCTCCCCTCTTCTCCTCACACATATCAGCTTTCTCATCTTTTTCCTTGATTTAGATCTATTTTGCATACTAAAAGATTTTTCTCTCTCATTTTCAAATTCAGTAAAATTTGAGAATTTAGATGAGCAGTAACAAGGTGAGTAAAGTAAACAAGTGAAATGCTTGCAAAAGATGCCCACAGACTAGAATTTCCCATTACTTGCTTGCAAGACCAGGACTGAATGAATCCAAACATTTTGTCTGCCTGGAGAAAGGATGATGAATACTCCCCACTAACCTTCTAAAAAACCTGTCACACTTTTCAATTTGCACACAAAACACAGCATCAATGACTATTGTACCAGGACAGAGGTGTTTCAGTTTGCTGAGCCAGGATCAGAGCATAAATCTGTTTCTTTGCTCTGTGTTTATTACTCCACTGTACAATTTCTATCCCAGTCAGGCTTTAGTGAGATATTTCTGTGTGCTTTACTGATTAAGCAAATTTTCATATTTCAGTAGATACAGCAAGGTCGTAATATCTACTGCATGTATCACATCACGCACCCATCACAGAAGTTTATTGATGGTCTGAATAACTTGATATCTTTTTCATAAATAATAGAAATAAAAAATCAATCTCATCTGTATTTTAAGGAGGTAAATTCATCCTACAGGAATAATATTTGTAACAAAATTCCCTACTTGGATTGGTATAGTGGTATTTTCTCAAGTTTGAAGATATCCTTATGCATATATTTATTTTCCAAGCTACTTGCAGGAAATGTCAGGTATCTGTAACAGAGTCTACAATGTTTATATAGGCCTGGAAGTATTTACTGATTTAAAAACCCAACCAAACAAAGGCAAAACCAAAATCCCAACCTTCCTATTGTTGATCTTCCATTGAGTTCACTAGAACATGTAGGCTTCTGACTTTGAAATACAACAGTGTTCTGACAGTGAAAACAGCACAAAATGAAATATTCTTGACCCAAAATTTCTCATAATTTATGGATCATACATAGTAAACTACACACAGGAATTTAGTTTGAGAAGCCACTGAAAATGGAATGGTTAACTGTTCCATCTTTTAGCATAAGCTTCCTTTCAGAAGCTATTTAGACAAGAGGAGAAAACTCACAAAAATTAAAGGGTAGTAGCAGAGATTTAATGCCAGGATTTTTGGTCAGAAGAGCCTCTATCTAAAGAAAAAAAATAATATATTTATATATATGAGATAAAAGGTAAAGTTTTTTGTGCTATATTTTTTCTTCTGATACATGACAATAAAGTACAAAGAGAAGAGAGAGGTTAAATTGTTTTCCTCACAGCTATTGCATTCTATAGGCTGTTATTGAAAGAAGGAATAAAAGAAACCAACACTGGGCTTTGAGGAGGCATTAACATAAAAATTTACAGCTCTATTATACAGTGGTATATTCAGACAAGTAATGCCAACACCTATCTTTTATGTGCTGCACTGCTTTCTGGTGAATAAGGTGTAAATGTTTTGACAGTGGGTATAAAGGGTTTTTACAGTATTTGCTAGTTGGATGTAGAATGAACTCTGAAGGAGACAATTAAGAGGTATATTTTCTGCAGAGTGCATAGGGAATTAACTGTGACAATGGATGTAACACACCTGATTTTCTGTAAACCTGAAGAAAAATACCTGTTATTACTGCATTATTCATTTAGATGGGATTTTTTTAAGATTCCCAGGGGAGTAAGGCACCATTCCTTTCAGAATTTCAGTAGGTTTTTAATTGCTTTAGAGAATCTTAGAGAATTAAGAAATCTTCTGAGGACTGAGTTTACTTTATTCTAAGGACTGTTGTACCCTGACAAAACAGAGAGCTGAATCCACATTAGGAAAAAACCTGCAAAGCAACAAATCCAAAACAAAACAAAAAACCCTTCAAAACCCCCACTCAAACAAAATGAGGCCCATATATTTTTACCTGATACTTTTTCTTGAATTTCTCCTGTGTATAGAGACTCAACATAGTCCTATGCACCAAGTAAGTCTTCAAGGAGAGCTCAGTTAGGATATGGTGGATTGTCAGTGTGCCTCATCCTTGCCTAAGGGATCTCTTGCCATCAGAAATGCTTTATTCCCCCGGGCCTTGGTTTCCTATACGTGTCTGTGCATAGTCCCTATACTGAGCAAGGCACACTGGGGAGATGGCTGAGTCTCACTGAGGTGTTGCTTCCCAACTCTGCATCTCCCTGAAATGTGCCAGGATGGTTACAAAGGACAGGAATGGTGAAGAATGGCTAATGGGCACCTGCTCACCTGTCCCCAGCACAGATTTATCTCCATCTGAGGTATGTTACTGCTTGCTTGACCCTTGAAATTGTGCAGGAGAAGAGGTGGTGAGTGTGGAGCACAGAAGACTTTCTCCAGAGGCTCCCTAAGCAGTCTCACTTTGCCTGTGTAGCTCAGAGAAGGATGGCCCCATACTGGTCCCAGAGTACTGACATAACTCATCTGTGAGTGTCTTACAAATGTGTGCTTTACCTGTTGATTTCTAAATACAGCCCAGCTTTGTCTCCCAGTGCAGTTCTATGGAGACAGTAAGGTTTTGTTTACACATATTTTAGGTTTTGCTTTTTGTGACCTATTGCATATACTTTCTTTATCAGAATCCATAAATATCACTAGTTACTAGGAGTTAGATTACCAACGTGCAGCACAGCTTGAAATATCTACATTCTTACTAGCTGTAAATAGCAAAAAGGATTACATAGGAATTCAGGACTCCTCCTGGCTCTTGGGCTCTTGCCATGACATTTCTGGCCAGAGTTTGGAAAATAAACAAAAAAAAAAAAAAAAAAAACAAAAAAAAAAACAAAAAAAAAACAAACAAAAAAAAAAAAAAAAAAAAAAAAAAAACAAACAAAACATCATACACTGCAACACTTATGTTTAGTAATTTATGTAAAAACCGAAGCTTACATTTCCCTGTCAACATCCTTCTCTTTTTGATATGNGGTTGGTTTTTTTTTTTTTTTTTTTTGGGGGGGGGGGTGGTTATTGAATTCTTGGGTTTCTGTTATTTCTTGGGGTTTTTTTTTTCCTAAGGCTGGCCATCTATTTCAATGTCCAAATGGAAACAGAACTCTTCTGAAGATCTAGTCCCATATGAGTTTGTTCTGCCTTAACAGCAGATGGTGAATAGCTTCAACAGGTTTGTTTCTATTACCAGATGTCTTTGATTTACTCCCTTGCTTTGCTTTTTAGCCTTTACTGTTTCTATTCTGAAATAGCAGGGGTAGAGCTATTGTTACCTCTCAGCTATAGTTTTTCTCACACAATATATTGATCTCTTCTTTGTTTTGTGGCATTATTCAAAAAAGTATTGTGACTAAAAGGATGGAGTGGGTGAAACCTCTTTAATAACAGTACACTGCAAGATCCTACTGCTGCAGCTATTTGCACATGTATTTAATTGTCCATGCTACTCCTGCTGGAAACACCAGAGAAATGACAATGTATGACTTATACATATATTTATCATTAAAGGCTGAATTATCTTTTTATATAGACATGGTTATTATATGTGGAACTTTAGACTCTTGTTTGTTTTTTTTACTATTTCAGTGGCAGCACAGTCCATAAACCACCATACTGATAACAGCATTCTTTAAATTCTGTGTGACACTGGCAGACTCAAGGATGACATAAAGTATTCAGTCTTGATATCACCCTGATGTAGATTAATTGTGTCCTTCCCAATGAACACCCAAAACTATGTTCAGTCAGTTTGAGTCCACCTATAGGCTTGCACCTGTGGGAGAGAATTGGAAAAGTCAACCTGGGGAGATTTGCTTTGAGTGATGCTTTTCCTTGAGAGTATAAACCATAGTTGTTATAGTTCTTCCACTACAGGGAAGTTGTTACTTCATCTTCCCTGCTTTTATGCTTTTGGTCTTTCTGAATGGCTGAAGGCACTGGGTTTTTCACCTTCTCCCAGGCCAGATGTGGTTACTAGAGTCATGCATTCAAATGTTTGTTTCAAGCCTTTACTATCCCACTTTGTTGTAGGATCTCAAAAAGGTCAGATCTAGTGTAAATTTTAGTTTCCCAGCTTCAGTTTTCATCTCATCTTGTATTGGCTCCTCATGAGCATCTTCATCCTTTGTGGGCTCTGGAAGCTCTGCCTCCCTCCATGAAGTTCCTAGATTTAACTGATAATCCCTGAACTATGTTTATTATTACACTAAAACAATGTGGCTTTTCATTACTTGGACTCCATGGAACTCTCACTAGGACATGTGTCGGATTCTACAACGACAAGCAGTTCCATTAAATATTACATGTATTGTTTGGAGAAAGTTATCCCCACAGAGAGTAACTTTGGAACATGTACATACATTATTTACTGACATATGTGCCATGTTCACATTCAGAGTGGCCTAATTCAACATCTGCTCCTGATGAGAGCGAGCATCTGGTGTTTCACAGATAATTGAGACATGAGCTGACTGTCCTTTAGGCCGACCAGACAGACTGGAACCAGACTCTTTGGGTGGATGGTAAGACCTGGTTCACTGCCAAATGCAATTCTGATCACATCTTTGTTTATCTGTTATAACCTCTATGCAAGCAGAAGTACCAGCAACTTCAGAGTTGTGCCTCAGAATCAGAAGGAAAAAGACACGAAGATTGTTCCAAATAAAAAAACAGAATGGGAAAGTTCTTGAAACTCTACTTCTGTTAAACATTTTACTCCAATCTACCTACCTATATGCATCTATGGATGTGTATGTGTGTGGATAGACAAAAGCAGAGAAACGCTTTTTCTCCTGGCACTTGCTTTACATTCCTTCTGTAGGACCTATAAAGCAGTTATAAGGCAGCAGAACCTGCAGAACTGCTATACAATTGCAAATATCAGCAATGTATTGCAAATTCAAGCTGCACTGCCAAGCCATGCTAGTCTGCTTAAATGATGGTTTGTCCAGAATTCACTGGTTTGATAGGCCAGTTGCATTTATGCACTTCCTTTGACAAAGCAGTAAGGATGGGAAAAAGCAAGTCTTAATCATCAAATTAAAAAGCATATCCCACTAGATACCATCAGAACTCTTACAGCTATCCTTCAGAGGCAAGCAGCATAAACATCTCCTCCAAGACTCCTCCTGGAAACACTCTTGTCTCCAAAAGTTACACCATTGTGATTTCACTGCTGTTCAGTATTTGCTGTGTTTGGTTGCCTCTGGCAGATGTGTTACCTGCATAACCATGGGGTTTTTCCTTGGCAGGCATTATCAGCCGTCAGGAGGCAGAGGAGCTGTTGATGAATAAACCTGAGGGCGCGTTCCTGGTGCGAGTCAGTGAGAAGATCTGGGGCTATGCCTTGTCCTATCGCCAGCAAAATGGCTTCAAGCACTTCCTGGTGGATGCTTCGGGGGATTTCTACAGCTTCCTGGGGGTAGATCCAAACAGACACCCAACACTCACTGATCTGATTGATTTTCACAAGGTAACGCTTGCTAGCTGGAGATCAATAGCTGAGTGCAAGGGATTAATAATTTAATGAGGAGCCATGTAGCTTGAAACCACACTGGAAAATAGGAATGACCATAGTGGTAAAGAATGTTGTACACTAAGCCCATCTGTAAAATTCATACTTTTGTTGCAATGAATCAGAAAGCTTTTCCCCTTCTTTCAAATACTCCAGTATGTACTTGTGTCCCCTCATACAGTGTGTACTCTCCTCGGCTACAAATGGCCTAATAAGGGCTGACAGATGTAACGCTTTCTCTGCCTTTTTGCCGTGGAAAATTGGATTGGAAATACCATTGAAAGGTCTTTCAATGAAATTTCAGCATTTTTCTGCCTTTGATGTGAGGGCTGTAATGTGCCAAAGCAAGAGTGTGACCATGCACTAAAGAAGGGAACATGGAGGGGTTCTCTTTTAGGGATGTAATAAGGGTCATTCCTTATTACCCAAAACAATCCTGCAAGAGGAATTTACTATTCGACTTTAGATGGGTTTGTATTACTTTACCTTTAGGTTCTGTTTCTTGACAGACTGTAACTAACCAGTAGCACTGTTTCTGAAAGCATAAGTTGTTTTTGTCTTGCATCTCTCCCTAACTTCATCAGTTTTAATTCTGCTTTTTTCATAGCCACCCTTATAATTCCCATTCATCCTCTCTTTTTTAGTTCCCTTTCCTATTTTATCTTTTTCTCACTCTTGTCTCACAGTAATTCTATATTTTTTTCCTCCTGCTTTTCTTCACAGCCTTTAATTTTTTAAGTATTCAGTCTCATGGTATTTTTCTTCTAAATTTTCTATCTTTTAAATCTTGCTTTAATCTCACTTGTTTTGCAGCATCTGTTTAGTGTTGCCTTAGTGTTCCTTCAGAGATCACTATGACATTAAATGTCCACAAATTGCATTTCCACATGGGGAGATGGCAGGTGTCACATTTGACTAAAATATGTGTTCTCCCCTAATTTAAATAAATCCTTTCTCAATGGCCATCTGGGAAGTTCAAATCCCTGACACCCTTCTTGTACAGAATGTCCTTTTGGCCAGTTTGGGTTCAATAACTGGGCTGTGTCCCCTCCTAGTTCTCCCTTATTCCCAGCCTACTCTTCCAGCAGGGCCTGAGTGGGAAAAAGAGAAGGCCTTTGTGCTGTGCAAGCACTGATCAGCAATAACCAAAACTGTAGTGAGTTATCAACACTGTTTTAGCCACAAATTCAAAACACATCACAATGGAGCAGAGGCAGCTGTGAAGCTCCATCCCAGCCAGCCCCAGTGCACCTGGAAAAAGTCTAACCAGGGCCTTGTCAGGGAAAGAATAGCAGACATGCAACACCTTAAATGCAGGTTATCAGGTGTTGGATGTAGGACCTCTGGCTAATGTAGTTTTCCCTCTGCTCCTGGTGACAGTGACAACCAATTCCAGTCATCTCTGTTCCAGCAATGTTCCTATATTTTCATCACAGCTCACGTTAGGCAGTCACTGTATTAGGAGCACATCTGTTTACAGACAGCAGCAGAGCACAACTCAGAAGCAGAATGGCTTTGATTTCATGCCATTTAGAAAAAGGAAAAAAGCTTGCTTAGGTGTCTCATGATAAGAGTTAATAGCTGCCCCTGTAGTAAGCCTATCAGGGAAACTGGTTCAGCTTTAATGCCAACACACAATTCTATTTTTCCTGTCTAGCTTATGGCTGTATTAAAATGGTACCTTTGACAATCATTTCAGGAGGCATTTATTCTGTCACATGGTTTTCTTAGAGGCTTTTCTGCCTGCCCTTTCTGGTGAAGTACACTGTCAATTGTCCCAAAGCCTCCTGGTAACCCCAAGCAATCTGTATGTGGTTGTGCTGTGGGCACATTTTCCCTTGCAGCTACTGCTGTATTTTTGGAGAAGGTGCTGCTTTCCTCACAACTATTTTTGGCAAGAGTATACTTCCCCACCCCAGAGACTTTTTTTTTTTTTTTTTGAGGGTCTGAGGAGGGCTGGCATAACTATTTTTTTACTTGCTTTTACCTATTGACTTCATTTTGTTTCATTTTGATTAAAAAACTGAGAGGTCACTCAACTCAGCTGGCAGACACAAGGGGGTGGTAACCATTAGTCTGGAAGAACTAACCTTGCAGAATATGGTGTGAGTATGCATCTCCTTTTTTCATTATCTGCATTTAAATACTGTGTGGAAAGCATCAACTACATATCCAAGATAATTGCTAAATATTTGTATTTACTTCCTTACAACCCTCTTGTCTAGCTGACAAGGTGGTGATTGGCCAAAGGTTGAACTCAATGATCTTAGACACCTCTTCCAACCTCTACATGATTTCTGTCATTCTTTGAATCTGCAAATCATTTATTTTGGACAGGAACTTTCTGAACTGATTCTCAGTCTGGTGTAGTGATTGAGAGGGAACAACAACTGGGAGCCTGCATGTGTTCTGAGGAAATCAAGCACCAAATCTGCATTGAATTTCAATAGAAACTGGATAGGTTTTGAGAATATTGGGTCCATATATAGATCCATATCTTGGATCTAAACTTTCAGATGAAGGATTGCTATTTCAGTCAATACTATTCTGCATTCCAGCTCATTTTGATGCATCTATCAGTCTTAAACTTCTACAAATATAAAAAAGAACTATCATTCCTGTAGGAATAAGTGCAAAGATCAAGTTCTCCACTTTTCCAGTCGATGTCTTGGTAATCAGTCACTGGAATGAAATGCTTGGCATGTGAATATTTAATTAATGAGAATAGGTGCTGTGAATACAGACTGCCTTTACCTAGCAAGGGCAATGTCTCTCCCCTTGCTGTCTCAGTCAGGAAGCTGTTACTGTTGTGTGTGAGCACTCAACATTGAGCTCTTGCCCAGTTTGCCTGGGGTAGCAGCATGCTAAGACTGGCATGTGTTCAATTAACCCATGAGAACGTCCTTTATAAGCATCTGTAGCTGGCTTACTAAGTAGTGCAGCAACTTACAAGTAGTGCAAATCAGAGTCTGTTGTGTGCACTGATTTCACTGTTTGATAGTAGCACAAGTTAGTACCAGCATAAATAAGAAGAAAATGATTAATCGATAAGATCCTTTTGCTGGTCTGTAATTATTTTATCAAGTGTTTATCCATAGTTGCTTGCCAGTTACAGTGGAGAGATGGCCTTTATTGCTATTTTTAGAAGGCAGGTGTGGCTTAGATCTTTGATATTTTAATTTGTTTTATCATTCCAGGAAGAAATCATCACATCCTCAGGTGGGGAGCTACTTCTGGAACCATGTGGACAGCAGAAGAATCCACCAGACTACAGCCCTTTATTTGAATAACTGATCCAGGACCAACAAGAAAGCATTCTGGATAGCTGTAATAATAGGTAGTTACAAAAGGAAACAATGGAAGTAGATAACTCACTTTTAAAGCCACTGGTCTTGTGGCCAAAAAGTATCCTCCTTAGGAGGCCTGAAATATTTCTGGTTTGCATCTGAATTATCATTATCCATATTGCTAGCACTTGAAAGGTGAGAAATTACCAGCAAATTGCAAAAGAGGACTAATTCCAAACATTTTTCAAGGGGTTGTAGCCAATTGCACTGAATGCTACGTTCCTGTCTTCATTTTCTCATGTTTTATACTGCAAGAAGCATGGGCAGGAGTACTGTATGAAATATCAGTGTTGGTGAACAGATTCTGTGTTCCAAAGCAAGGTTTGACAGTTTCTGTTGACAATTTCACTGCCCAGTGGTGCACTTTGATAACAAGAGAAGCAGTCTTCAAACATCCCTGTGAAGTTGGTGATTGTGTATATAATTTGGAGTAGCTTGAAACTTGCCACTTTTGCATTCAGGCTTACAAAGTTCCTCACAGCAGAGATGGAATAAGGTCATACATATTTTCTTTACATTTACATTTTCATGAAGCCCTACAGCTTTGGAAGGAACTTTACTCCTGTACAGTAAGTGGTGAGTTTATTCTAAAGAAAACTGATTTGCTGCAATTCTCTCACTGGCCATGTCATGCTTTCCACTTTTAGATATGTAGGAGACACAGTGGATATTGCTAGCTTTACTTTGCTATAGGACTGGGTATTTTCTTACCTGAGTTATGAGACTGGGTGGGTCTGGTATATTTATATATAGAAAAGGTACAGCTAACTACATTATCATCATGCTATTTTATGTGTAAAAACAAGATGCACACAATGTGTTCCTGATCCATTTGCTATAAATATTAACCCCATGAAAATAGGCCAGAAGCCTAGATCTGTGGAGCAGTTGTTTAGTGCTTGGACTAGAAAAATAATAAAATCTCAGTACACATCAGAAAGGCACACTGAACATATTACTGTAAGCTACTGCTTTGGGCAGTCTTTGAGCCCTGTGGGGTTCTCTTCAAAATCCTGGTGTAGACCCCTCCTGAACTTCTTGTAAATCCCTTTCTCCTCACGCAGTCATTTGACTCGACTCACTGTTACCTTCTGTACTCTGGTCTAGATAGCAAAATCAACCAGGAAAAGAAACTTGTCTTGTCCAAGTTAATAAAGCACACTAAACACTTAAGGTGCTACAGTAGTAAATACTTGTGGTAGTAATAGCAATATTTTTTTATAATTAATTTTATGGCTAGCTCATATTAAAGTACAGATTTTTGTACACAAGCTTCATTCTTGGTCAGGAGCTTTTTCTTCAGTAAACATTAGGTTTTGTGTGATTTAATCCATCAATGTTTGTGATCCATGAAAAGAAAATTCTATTGAACTTCCCAGAGAGACAGCTGGGCAGTTTCTGTACTAATCACTTGGTATACTGGCTCAGGAGGTTTTAAATAGTCACTGTTAGCACCTGGGACCAAAGCAGGTCAGGATACAGCAAATAAGCAAAAGGCAAGAAAGATCTGCTTCCTCTGAGAAACCAGCTCTGCACTTTCTCCCTCCTTCAGAGGCATCTCAAGAACAACCTCAGCCTCAGGTTATTCACAGGTGCAGTTTTTTCATGGAACAACAGACCTCTACTTAAAGGAGAATGGAAAGGGACCTTTAAAATGATAAAAAATAAGTATCCACAGACTTGAGTTCAGAAAGTGGTAGGTGAATGAATAGGATTAGGCACCTAGTTGTCCTTTACAGACCAGCCTTTTGCCTTTATGCATTGAAGAAATCCCCCCAAAAATCCAAGAATAACAACAAAAAACCCCATGAAATACTATCTTTTCTCTGGAGAAGGTGCTAGGCATGCTAGAAGACATGCAAATTCCGAAGTTTTTGGAAGATTACTCAACACAGTGCTGTGAATGTTTATAGAGAGAGTATTGAAGAACTTATTCCACATGCAATTCACATTCAGAAGCTGATAATAATATAGCTATTTATTTCTAGTGACACAGTTCCCAGCAACTGCTTGAGTTTTGTTTTGCCATTAAGAAGGCTTGGAAATAATAGCTCTTTAGATTATGTAGCCTCTTGCAATGTAATTAACATTATTTTCACATTGGAGCACATTTCCTAGTTCTAATTTTCTAATTTTTTTTTGTCTGAATTCCATCCATTTCTATCTTTAAGTTTTACCTAGCTTTAAAATAAAGCCCTTGTAATTTCCCCTGCAAATGATATTACTTGGAAAACTGCAATTTCTGCTGGGAGTTTTACTGTCCTAATAAATGGCAGAATTCTCAAGTAAAGGAATTGCTTGTTTTTTCTCCTCATAGCCCCACAGAAATAATGAAAAATAGCCAGCCAGTTCATAGAGTTACCAAGAAAGAAATCGAAACAGTATATAACCAGAAGCAGCAGCAGCAGCAATGAAATACAGTGCACTTGGCTGAAGATAAGTTTTGAAGGAAAGAAAAGGAGACCATAGCTAGCAGAAACTAGGAACAGAAGCTTTCCATGGTAGAGATGTGCAGCTGTTGCCAATATAGTTGAGTGAAGTACAAGGGTGGAGATGTTTTCTAAGTTAACAAGTGCTTCTTGTTGCCTAAGGGGGCAGCAAGACAATAAGGGGACTATGAAAATGTAGCCCAGTTAGTAGGAAGAATAGAAGATAAAGCAGTGAAGGAGTAAATATGGAAAATTAAGAAAATAAGAAAGGGTAAAATGTACTCATCTTGTTTTATTGAAAGGATTTTTTCTGCTCTGAGAGGAAGACCAGGCACTGCTACCTCTTTTCCTCTCTGCAAGCCTGGAAGATTTCACCTTTGAGGTAAATTTACCTTGGAGGTAGATTTGCCACTCTTGAATCTGTAAGAGCTGGGCAGTGCTGCAGTCTTGAATGCTTCCCTCACTCTCCCTCTCCAAGCAGTGCTGGCTGCAGCTGTTCATCACTGGGTGAAAAAATGGTCATAGTGCTGCCATTTCCTTGGCTGCCAGGGGTGGCTTTAGCTTATCCCCCAGGCACCTTCCAGTCCTGCTTCCTGACCTGTTTTTCTGTTGGCGACTCTTGGTGAGGGGCATGTTACAGAATTTAATTATAAGATTCCCTGTCAATATTTCTTGCTGATGAGACCAACAGGAATTCACTGAGGCCTGTTATGGTAACTGTGTTTCATAAAGAAAAGTGCCATGGCAGTAAGGTAAACTTCTAAACTTTAAAATGAATTGAACTTTTCTCATACCTGTTTCACACCAATAAGATATGGCACACAAGGTCCCAAGCTTTGCAGGTATCTTTGAAAAAAGCATCTCATAAGGATTTATTCTTGCTTCTTCCTAGATCCACAGATTGATCTGTTTGAATTTTGTTTTAATCTGTTATCATATACAGACATCTCCAATATAATACTGCCCTCTTCTCTAAAAAAGAACAAAAACCAAGCAAAGAAATTGATAGCAATTATGGATGAGATTTCTAAGGCTACTCAAAGAATGTAGCTGCCAGTCTATTAACTCTTGTAATTAATGGAATAATGATGTATGAGTTTTTGCATATTAGTTTTATAATAGATGTCCTGGATTAGTCTTTTACATACTAAATCCCTATTGTTCTTAACAGATGCTAAGCTAAATAAAATAACACCTCCCTCAAGAAAGAGATACCTAAAAATTGTTTTTATAACAGATTTATTTTCAGGTTAACTGTGTAGAAACTCTTTCCAAAAACCAGATTCAGAGTGAGAATCTCCACTAGATTTCAGTTACCCTGAATCAAATAAAACAACCTATTCTTGGCTGAGGTGAGGCAGTATTAATACACTGACTACAGTAAAAGACTTTTGTAAGAACTAGAAATCCACTTCTGCTCAATCTTCTCTTAAAACAGCAGAAACCTGAATATTGAGCATTAATGGTGTTACACCACATTTCACTGCAGTCTAAGTTCTTTCATTTACCACAATACAAACCTGGTCTCAGGTAGACTGTAATAGTTCACAGTGGGAGAAGTTTTATCTTCCTATAAATAAATTTGTTTTAATAATATACAGGTCAGAGCTTATTTTTCAATGATTTTCAAGGACTGGCTTTCTTTCCTGTCTTATTGTGGCTTTGCTTTAAGGTTTCTTTTTCCCTTCCCCAGAGGATGGGGTAAGTGACCTCTGTGAAGTGTGTCCCTGGCCAGGATATCAATTACAGAATGAGGTGTTTGCACTTGACCAGATGCTTGCTTTGTGTTTCCTGAAATGAATCTCCTGGACACCTACTGTCAGATTATAATTATGCATCATTGATTTTTATAGCTAATTTCTTGCCATGCAAGTGCTGTGTGAAAGCTTCTCTTCAAATATTTGTTTACTGCTAGTGATTAATCCTGTAGCTTGTATATATTTACATGATGGTCCATAGCTAATGCAAATTTTCTACTAGGCTATAGCCTTCAATGGGTTTGGTTTCTTCTCTCTTAGAATTTCTTCCAGTTGTTTTAAATGAAGGTAATATTTTATTGTATCTTTATTATACATCAATAAGTGACTTTTCTTATGGAAGAGAAATAACTTCAAAAGAGACTGGACATTTAGTTTGGTCCTGTTTGTGTCCTCACGACAAAGAAAACACTTGGCATGTAATGCCTCCTTTAAAGTTTAGCTGCCATTTCTCCCACATTCTCAGTTTTAATGAGAACTGTGGGTGGGAGAAGGTCATAAGCTCACAAGCCATGGAGAGAAAAAAGAGGAGACAGAACTGGTTTATTCCATATTAATTTCCATATAACAGCAGGCAAAGCTTGGATTAAGTACTTCCTGAGATGCATTGCTTTTCCTGCTTAGCATTCCAAGTAGTGTGGTCACTACTTTTCCCTCACACAACAGCAACAGGAAGAAATTCCTAGTGGTGAGAAAAAAGCCCAAAAGTTGGTCAGTAAATAACATCATGGTGCCCAAGGAATGCTAGAGAAGGAATGTGGATCAAGAGCACAGTAAGACATGCTGTCTTTTCATGTATGGGTATGTAGATTGGGAGTGATTGCAAATTCTTTTTTGGTAGGAGTTAATTCTTTTAATTGCATGATTGTTGTCATTAATGGTCAATGCATATGAAGATGTGTCCAATTGTAATGCACCTTCTATTCTACAAACTGTAGAGCATGGATTTCCTGAAAGGAAAATCAGACATAGTTGTCTCAGACAAAAGTTACTCAGTATTCTAGTAGGTTATTTGGGGCAGAAAATTGTAAAATGTATAATGCATATCAGGATTTACAAATGTAGAAACTACACAATGCTTACCACATCAAGTATGATGAGTTTGTCCCTGTAATTTTCACAGCACTTAAAAACTCAGTGAAGAATAGAGGTATCCCTTGTTATTCTGCTCTCCTGTAGGAAATGTCAGCATTGTAAACAAGAAAATATCTTCTCATCCAGGAATTTCATCTTAAAATTACAGCAAGTCACCTCTGAAAGCTGTACAGTGAACACTGCACTGCAATTAGTAAGATAGCCAGTCTGTTGCACTTATGTCTGTTTTTGATTCTCAAAGTCTTTTTGCTCCTGATAGCCTGATGCTAATGTGAAATACATCTTTAGGAAGTCATTCAAATCCAATGTAATGAAGAAGTTTCAAGGTGTATGTTTCATTATCATTTTTGCTGTAGACTTTTTCTTTTAAAGAATCCCAGAAAAAAAAAAAATCTAACAGCAATGCATAAGTTCTGGTCTGCCTTCTAGACAATATTTGTTACCTATTATGTGCTGTACTCACATCATGCTACTTCATTTATTTTTAGTTTCAGTGGTTTATATGCTATATTGGAATCTATTTGATTTTTTGAATAAAAAACCAGAGAGACAGAAGTATGCATGCAAACTGTTCTGTGGGACAAAAAATGTTTACTGAATTCCAGTGCTGGGCTCCTGCAACATTTGCTGGAGTTCACGTGGCAATCCTTAGTTGATAAACATGAAAAATTTTTTTTAGGGCTGCTTGTTAAAATCACTTTTCACTCTCCCCACAGTTACTCTAAAATATTCCATTGATACTATTTAATGGTGAAATGTTCTGTTTTCAAAATGCCAAGCTTCATGAAGTTGTTTCAATTCCTTGGAGTAAAAATAAAAAGGAATAAAATTATCTAAAGGCATTTTTAATTGCAGAAAATATGAAAGATGTGCTCAAATCTAGCACAGAAAAATATTTTTATTAATCTCTAAAAGAAAATGTGTTACATTATGCTCCAAATTCAATGTTTTTGACATTTCATTAGGTATCCATTCTCTCCCTTAATGCTAGTTTCCTTTTAAGGAGAATGAAAATACCCAGGGAGCAGTTGCTCAAAATGTCAAGTCCATTAAATATCTGATTTGATGACTAAAATAAATTTGTGAAGGTTTAAATAAGACCCTAGATAATTTTCTCCAGAAAAAAAAATTAAGCTAGGAAAATGAGTTCAGAAAAAAAGAATGGATGCATGTTGTCCACAATTTTGAATATATTGTCTTACATGCTTGGATCCTTAGAGTATGATTTACATTTATACACTTCTAAAAAGTCTGATGATCAAAAAGTAATTGATTTATATGGAATAGTAAATAACATAAAGAAAATTAGACCTACCGTTCCAGTTTCTCTGAAAAAGGCCAATTCTGTAAATAGTTAAATAAAAGACCAAGCCCAATCATGAACTGTGGTATAAAAAAAGGATCTAATTTTCCAGGTTGTCATTGTGATCAATCACAATAGAAATCTCTCCCTGGATGAAGGTTTGTGTTTAAGAAATACAAAGTTCAGACTACAATTCAAATACCAAATGGAAACATTTGCAATGTACCAGCTCTTTGCAAAGGTGAAACATGCCACAGAACAGCTGTTATGGTGTAGCAAAAATGAGTGGCTTGGATTGCAGTGGTTTTCCTTGGGCTGGACTAGAGACAGGCACTTCAGAGTTCCAGGTCAGTGTTGTATCAGTTCCTCTGCCCAAGACCACTGATGATTTGAGGAGGCAGGATCAGGAGAGACTGGGAGAGCTTGTTTAAATATTACTATGAAAGGAAAAAGAACAACCCACTTCCCCTTCTCCACCCTAGATAACAATAAGTTTGTAATGGGGCAACAAGGAGGCATTGTCAAACTGGCAGACATTGTTTTCCTGTTGATGAGGAAACATGTACACAATTTGTTGAACTCAATGAGATAGAAGTTGGGATTAAGGATTTCACAGCCAGGTAATTTTTTTAGTCATTCTGTTCTACAGTAGTGAACCTACAGTCATGAAGTGTTTGGAGTGCTAACCCATCTGTTCTTGGGAGCAGCTCATGTCCAGTGGGCTAAAAATACAGGGTCTGCCGAGGAGACACTCAAGGTACTTTGAAAAGCCTTGGATGCTTTTACTTTGGGACACAGGTTAGGGTGATAAACTGGAGGCATTTGGGCTCTTTTTAAAAATCCCTCTTCTTCACCCAGACCTATTAATAATGAAGCATATTCAAAACAACAAAGGAGAAAACTGCCTGCTGGCTAATGCTCTGTAATCCTGGGTCTGCACCTGTCCACAGTGCTAAAGCTCAAGTCAAGTTACTCTTCAGTAATTGATGATCACTTGCCATATTCCTTTATAAAGCTTTTTCATCAATGTCTTTTGTGGTTCATTTTCTATCAGCAGCAAATCAATGAAATTTTAATGGAATAGAGCATCTTCTTGAGACAGAATTTCCCTGCTTTACCTGTTTCAATATCAACTGAAGTTCTCAAAGGTTCGACAGATAATAGTTTTTCAGATTATTTTTCTTTGATAACTTTGTTTCTGCAGAATGGTGACATCTTTGTAATCAGCTGCAATAAAGATTGAAAGCATTAATGAACTTGGTTTTACTGTGCTGTTAGAGACAATGGGAAAACGTGAAGTTTGAAGCTGATAGCTGGATCCTTATAAATGCTTCAGCAGTGTAGTAGGGAATGCATTAACTCCTGGATCTGGTGATTCAGGGAGAATCTGAAATGGTTTAAAACTCTCCAGGGTAATGCAGTAATTAACCAGGCACGGGGAAGCACAAGGTCACGAATCGAGCTCCCTTGAAAACCGCAGTGTTGTCGCTGTCAGAACTGTCCCACCCCTCGCTCTAAGGGCACAGCTGTGCCCGGCCGGGTCTGGGAGCCGGGACGGGCAGCACCGGGGCCGCCCCGCAGAGAGTATTCCCGACGAGTGTCAGTCAAACAGCGCATCTCGCTTTTCCTGGGATACAGTTCACTGGATTGCTTTGAACCCACTCGAACCGGTCAGGATTTATTGGCCTGGCTTTGCTTTATGTCCCCGGTTGGGACGGGTTCCGCCCTTGTCCCGCTCCTGTGGGCACACGGAGGGACCGGGGCGCTGTCAGGGGTTGTGGAGCCTCCCTCAGCCGGGACGCTCTGGAACCTTCTGGATGTCCTCCCGTGCACTGCGGGCCCCTCCATGCCCGCCCGTCCCATGGCCTGTGAGGGCTCGGGGGCACGCTGTGGCTGTGCCGCGGGGCCGGAGGGGCCATGTGGGAGAGGAGCTGCGGGATGGAGCGGTCCCACAGAGCCCGCACCGCAGGGAGGGCTCGGGGCGTGAGGGCCCGGCCTCGCCGCTTTGCTCCAGGAGACTTCCCCAGCAGTTTTCCTCAGCCCCAAGCATCCTCTCTCCCGAGCCTTACCCAAACCAGCTCCTGAAATACAGGCCAGATAAAATCGTGCCTCATGAAGCGAATCAGGTTGAACATAGCGGGTAATTTACAGATGGACAGGATGAAACTGACAGTGAATGCCAAAGTGTCCCGGGTTCTGCCCTGCTTTAAGGACTCTTCCCCTGCTGAAGAGGCTGGACATCAGAAAGGGGAAGGCTCCAGGGAAGGAAGCTGCCCTTTTGTCCCCAAATACAAGGGAAGGAGCCCTCTTCTCCAGTAATATTTACGTGACGGAGGCAGACAGTAGGTAAGATGCATTTTTTAATTCTATTTGAGCATATCTTCCTTGACTTGCTGGTGTAACAGTGCTGGAATGCAGGAAAGGCACCAGTGATTATTGAAATGGGAAAATCACCCACAGCGGTTGCTAAGGAGGTCAGCGTGCACTGCCCTGATTTGTTCACCAGGTCCAGTTCGAGTCTGATGTAGAACAAATCTAAAGGAAAACTTTTCCAACATGTGTGTATCTCCATGAACCACTGAGCACAAATCATATATTAGTTAAGTATCAACGACTTTTACAAAAATGTGAATGTTTTCCAACTATTCCAATGGCTCTTGGGTCAAGCCTTGAATGCAAAATAAAATAAATCTGCCTTGTAACCCTCAGAGGCACAGCTGGGGCTCACATTAGGGCACTTTGTGTTTCCTTTAATGGAACTGTTTCTATGTGATGAAACAAAGTGTATCAGTCTCTGAAACTGTAAATTTAAATATTGTCACTACCACCTTGCTGCAGACAGCACTAAACACAATTTCAGGTACAGGAGAGGGAATATTGTCAGAAGAGTTAGAAATGTCAAAATAAGAAATGCACAAAATAGGATTGTGCTAGAGAATAGAGTGGCAAACAGCTATGTTCTGGTTGATTTGATGTGCTTTATTCAGTCTATAAACTTTCAAAAACTATTTAATACATACTGAAATAATGCTCAGAATTGCAATAAAGCTTTTGCATAAAAAGGACTGTAAATGCCTATCAAGAATGTAGTGTTGCCTGGTTTTCACAATGAAGTTATTCTGTTTTGATTTATTTGTCTAAAGTAATCTCTGTGCATCCTTTTACTATAGAACAAACTAGAGAATATCTAAACAAAGTTAATGCTTTCTCAAGTAGTTCAACTGAAATGTTTATGCTTATTTAATATTTTGTCAACATTTTTTATGGTAGTTTAATTTTTAAAAAGCCAAGGAGTCCAACAGAGAAAATAAAATGTGGATTTATGGCACTGTAATTGTAGTTGATGGGAAGCAGCAAATAAAAGGTGAAGACTCTCCTGCCCTCTTTCTACACAGCACAAAACTCAGGTAAAGAACTGCTTTGTGATGTGAAAGAAAAGAAGATGATTTTGACTCAGTGTGGATGAATTGTAGAATCTTAGAACAATTTGGGGTTTTTAGGGGCCTTGGGAAGTAATGTTTGTACTAAAATTTTATCATGGTGTCTCCTGGATCTGTGTGGAATTTACTTAATTTTCTTTAATCTTTCAGCATCTGGAATTTAATTTTTTTCCTTGTCACAGAACCCTCTAGAGCACCATAGCTGACTAATTTATTGGTCCAACTAACAGATCTGCCCTTTTATTTTTAGGAATGTTTTTCAGACTGACATTTCTGGAGCTCATTGTTCAGTGGAGCTTTTGCTGTACACTTTGTTTGTTTTTGGTTTTTTTAAACTTTTAGTTTTAAACTACCATTTAGATGCTGGACTTTGTTTTGTGTGAATATGTGCAAAAGTTCTACTGAAAGTGCTGAAAACTATTTTACATAAACCAACTGGAAATTCTTGACTCTGTTTTATTTTTGCACTATTAAAATTCTTTATGTAAATTCATAGAACAATAGGGAAGTTGTTTGTTTTGTTGTTTTGTTGTTTTGTTGAGGTTATTATCATTTGTTTGGGTTTTGTTTTATTTAAAAAAAACCATGCCATGGGATATGAGAGAATTTGTTGAAGGCTTCATGCAGTTTCTTCTTTAAGCTTGATATTTTAGAGTGATTGTTGTTGCTGTATGTCTAATAAAATGCTGTTGCTATGAGTTCTGTAACAGCTAGGATGTGACTGAGGTGTTGGGAGGTATATAAGAAAAAGAAAAAGCAGCCCATTTCTAACTAAAGAATGCAAGGAAACAATTTTTCACTACTGACAGCAGGAAAATGAATAAATATTGCAATAGATACATGTATAGTCAAGGAATTTGTACCAGCATCTGAGTGATGTCCTGTCAGGAAGGCAGGCAGACCAGGGTTATTAACTTCCTTTATGGAGAGCTCTCCTTTCAGGCAGGGAATTTGTGGTGGGAATCAACAACTTGGTTATTGGTTTTCCTGTATTCTTTCTCTTTCTAAAGTACTATGCACATTACTACACAATACTATGTAAAAAAAAACCAAAACACAACAACCAAAGGGCTTAGTTGCCTGTCCACAGCTAGGCTCCAAAATTCACATTTTGGCACCACAGTAGAAATGGACAAACTGAGAAGTCTCAAATATTCTACATAACTTTATATGCACAATGCATGTTTAGCATATTGGAAAAATTGTGATTCATATAGATGTAAAAAAATAAATTTTAAGGCTGTGTTGAGGCACAGAAAGTTCTGGCAGTTCTGTGTATTTAGACACAATTATGAGTTCCTTATCAATATTAATCATAAGGCTATAAGGGGTCATGTTTTCCAGGACAGCAAACAGCTAACAATTGTAGCACAAGTCAGCCTGTGAACTGCCTCACTCTTTCTTCATTATTTTTACTTCATTTATCTTGTTGCTCAGTTT
>WEIU01013406.1:184172-194714 GCA_013389925.1 Aegithalos caudatus
GTTACAATCTAGTGTTTGCCAGTAAGTTGTCACTTCAGTGCACCATTAAACTGTGCTTAACACATTCCTTTGGCAAAGGTGCCAGAACAGTTATTGTAGAAAAGTTATTGTAGAAATAGAAGAGAATAAAACCTTGGATAAACAATTAAAAAAAACCCAAAACTATTTCAGGCAAACTAAATTCATCCTGGTTTTATAGGTAACCATAACAGAACTCTCTTGAAGTTTAAGAATAGTTCAGTGTCTCCACTTCCAGTGTCCCTTTAGGGCCTGGTTCTTACTAGTTTTGATCTGAGTGCTAAAAAGATGCTCTGTGAGTGCCTGCCTGATGGAAAGTCCTGAAACTCCATTCAAGTTTGCCTTTATCTTCCTTTTACACCTCATTAAATGTCTGTTAGAAGGAGCTATATAAAGAATGGGAAGTCTCAAAAGACCACCTTGGTGCATCCCAAAGACCTCAATTCCATGAAACACTTTCAGATGAGAGTTTGAACTCCTGTGCTTCATGTAAAAGCATCTGAACTTTTTGAGAAGAGCTAATCTCTAATGAAAATGTCTTTATGTATTTTTTAATCTATCCTGCTGTTTTGGATGGTAAGTCTTTTAAAAACTCTTCAGAATACATCAAAATGTCATATTGTGTTGAGCACCTACTTTTTTCCCTCTGGATCTTAGCTTAAAAATGAATGCTGTAGAATAGGAGATCATTTTGGATTACAGAACAGCTTCTCAAAATGTCAATTGTAAATAGTCAGCAAATCCCTCATTATCAATAAAATGGCACTGATATGCAGTTAAAAAGTAATTTGTAATACTTCAAATCCATATCCTCACTAGCCTTTTATCTTGTAGCAGTCCCACCAGCACCAAGCAAAATACAGTTTAATGCAAGAGGGATCTTTGGGAGTTTTGATGCATAATGAACTAAAGTAAAGGTTTTAGAAACTCCTGATGGACAAAGGACTTTGATTTTAATAGTGTTCTAAATAAAACCACTTAAAGTTGTTTTTATGTCATCATCTTTCATCACTGTAATAGATATAAAATCCTTTAGTATGTGTTCAGATTCATTCATTTTCTGGATAGGAGTCATTATTGTTTATGAACCTGCATTGCTCACAATACAAGCTTGGATGTTACTTAATTAATCTCTTTGAGGTTTTTGATCTCTGACTTGTGTTTAGTTACTTTATCCATTTGCTTATATTTCTTAAAAGCTCTTTATCATGTGTGCCATGAAAAAAACACCTCTCTAGTGTTACTTGTGTGGAAATTGTAACTCAATAGGCCTAAAGCCAGTATTTCTTCAATGTAGGTCAACTGTAGAAATCCCATTGACTTAATTGGCAGAAGAGTTAGACCTGTATAAGAAACAAACAAAAAAACCAAGTCAGTGGAAAAATAGTATGAAAATTTCATACTGTCAGAGAAAATGTGATGATGTTGAAAGCAAGGAATGTGAGCACAGTGATAGGCATTTGTGTTGGATTGCAGAGTGCAGGCTCATTTAACCCCAGTGCTGGGCACTCAGTACCATGCTACTGCAAATTCATCTTGTTTCTGGAGATTTTATGGCTGGAATTTTACTCTGTACTTTTGACTTGCCTGCTGAGGTTTTCTGACTGCTAATTAGGTAGCTGTTTACCCATTAATGTAACACAGCTCATCTTACATTAACATCTGTAAGTGAGCAGCCTGAACTGAGTTGTCCTTGAATAAATGACTCCCAAGGGCAAGTTCACCTATCTGGTTGCAAGCTGCTGGCCAGTAAAACACGTGTGAAGTATTAGGAAGCTTGTAAAATATAACTCATTAAGAAAATAATAAAAAAAAAAAAGTTTTCCAGGAGATAAATGGATCTCTAAAATGTTTGCTAAAAAAATAACAAGGAAAATAATCTTGTGAAATGCATCTGTTACATATAGTTGTTGCCAGCAAACATACTTTCAGCGACATGCAGTACAAAGTCTCCAAATATTGATGTTTTTGAAAGGAAAAAAATTCTAAAGTGTTTGAATAAAAACTGGCTAGATTTGGCTTCCAGAAATAATCCAGTCTGAGTAAAATAGTGCCACAAATACGGTAAGAAAAAGTTTTAATCAAAATACCAAACCAATTTAGAATCAAATTCATGAATGTTAGTTAAGTTTCAAACATATACATTTATTTTTAAAACGTGTTACTCATGCTCATTAGAAAAGTTTGTAGACCTCTGGTTGACTTCACTAAAGCCTAAATTGCCTACACAGCTTTTCTTGTGGTTTCTAAAAGTATTTTATGATTCTTTCTCCAACTTCTTTTTTCTTCTCATCTCTCAGTGATGGTTCACAATTGAGCAGTCAGCAATGCTGACAATGGATTGTGTACCTGAATCTCAAAATGCTTTCTGCCAGGAGTCCACACTAGATTATTGCAGTGGTATCCCTCATCTAGCACTTGAGCTGGAAACAGCTAGGGCTGAACTTAATTATCTCTGTCCAAAAGGATGGAACATGTAAACTCCAGAGGATAATCTAGACATGCTTCAAGATGCAGAAAGTAGAGATTTTAGATGTAAAAATGAGGCTCTAAGATTTGGTGATCATTACAACAGGTCCTCTGAGGTAAAAGTAAGGAAATGCAAGCCTTTGCCATAGTCTAGTCCATACCTTGGGTGTTTTGATTCTAAAGAATATAATCCTCAGCTTCAATTCATTCCCCACATGGGGTTTTAGGTGATTTCCTCCCCTTCACATTGCCTAGTCCTCTTGCTCTACCAGAGAGAAACCCAGCCCCATTCAGAAGACCAGCACACAGCCAGTGCAAATGTTAACTACTGTTTTGAAGCTTCCAATCTGCTGTGTAGGGTGATTTGGTATCCTGGGAAAACTGTAATGGTGCCTTATCATGAGCACATTTCCACAACCTGGACAACAAGGTTGGAGATAGGCTGGAGATAATTGGAAAGATTGCTTGCTACATGATGAGCTGAATTCCAGTGAAAGACCACCATAGCAATAAAGTAATGATGGAAATATTTAATGCAAAATGTTAGGTACGAAATGTTTGCTTGCTGGGAGGGTATATTTAATGCTACACAAACAGTTTGTGAAAAGGTATGTGCTGCCTAAGGAAGAAAAGTGCAATTAAAACCTCATTAAAACTGTTCTAAAGGGAAGAGCTTTGAAAAACTGACTCTCTCAGAGGTTCAGAATCACTAATTTCTTTCCTTTTGAACCTAGAGTGCAGAATCTGAGAATTAGAATATAGACTAAATACTGTTATTCACACAGATGTGAGTGAAATCTTTTGCTTTGCATATTCCTGCTGCAAGCAGGCATGGAAGTGTTCCTCTTGTGCTCGGAGATCTGAAGCCAGTGAGCACAGTGCTGAGGCAAACTGCAAACCCCAAAGCAAGTGAGTGTATTTTAGCTCAGCCCTGACAGCTGTTAAACCCAGCTCATAACTTTGGGGCTCCACTGGATGATCATCTATAACTCATAGTTACAGTGCTGGAGTAGGAAATGCCTGGTGGGCCAAAGCTGAAGGAGGAAAGCCAGATCAATTTCTTTCCTATTTGAAATATTTATTTATTTATTTATTTATTAATACTATAATAGAACCTTTCTTCATATAAGATAGGGAACCTCCTGCTGCAATATTCTGCCAGGATTTGACAAGGGTCCATAACTCATCATATATGTATAATGACAGGCATATGTAATGTAATTTTGACAGGCATGGAGGCAAGTAGGTTGCATTCTGGTTTCTTCTGGACATTCACAATTAAGCTTTTCTCAGGGTTTGGCAGACACAGCCAATTTTAAATGTTTCCAATCACAATAAAATTGGAACAGGCATAAAATCCTCCTTGACCAGTGTGTCCCTGTCACTGCAAAAGGCCTGAGTTCTGAAATGTCAGTGAATTAATTTTCTCATCACCCTTCTACTTAGGACACAAGAAAGCACCTTCTGTAAAAATAAATATTTTAATAGCATTTGGTTCTTTGGCTTGCATGTGGAGTTATGCCTTTAAAATTAAAGCCAGAGAGCAAGACAAAAATTGACTTGTTTTGTAGAAACAGTAGCCATTTATGGACCAGAATGATTGTACGCTCTTCCAAGAAATACAGCAGACAGGGTTGATCATTTTGGCAGCACTCTGCAGTTCATATATTTGTATCTCAGTTTCAAGCACAATCTTGATTGGGAACATACTACAGCCCAACTTTTCAAGCATGATGAATAATTTTGCATTGTCTTGTTGTGTTAGAGACATTTTATAAGGTTTTATATTTGTTAGTGCTCTGCAGAACAATTCCTTCCAAATTAACTTGGGCAAAAAATGGAGGCATCCAAAATGGGTCATTTTTGAACAATCTTTCTTTCAGTGTTATTTGATAAAATCCTTCTCAACAGTTCTTGATTAGAGCTTCTAAGAAAATTAAGGCTCTGGAATATGGTTCTCAATAAGAATGCTCAATTGCTGAATACTTTTTATGTGTGTTAAATACAGTACACAGATGCAATGCTGTAACCCAGCCTAATTAAGAGAATGTTTAGGTCCTATCTATCCCACCACCATCTTTTTGAGAAGATATGGGGATGTGTGTTGCCAAAACACAAAATGCTGCTCCTGATCCAGTGATGTGTAGAGGAGTTTGTTTTGGCAGGAACAGAAATGTGTTTGCCTTCTAAGGAGAGGAATATTAAGAAATACTTCAGCCTTTTTGGCTGACTCAGCCTCAGGTGGATGTGGAGCAGCTGCCCCTGGCCCTCAGGTGAGAGTGATGGGGAGTGAGTGCTCTATTCCCCGCCAGTCCATGGGGATTGGTTCATGTAAACTTAGGACATCTCATTCTCTTTTCACTCTCATGGGAATGCATGGGAAACTTCAGTGCAAGGTGAAAATGCCTCACAGACTGATAGGAAGTGAAAAGAAGATCAATCCCTGCCAGCAGGTGCCTAGACAGTAGTTCATCTAGGAGTCAGGCTGTCCCTTCCTGAGGATTTGTTGCTGCTGCTTCTTCTCTTCTACATTATCAGCGCAAAGAGTTTTTCCTCCAACTGTGTGAGCTCTCAAGGCCTCCAGGTAAGCGCTGTTAAGAAACTTACTTGGGTTTTTTTATGAATAACATGATGGACTAGAACTGTGATTTTTCTTTTGATATCTCAAATTAAATTTGGTATTTTAAAATTTTACTAAAAGTGTGGAAAAAGTTTACCCAGATTTTCACAGCTGTGATGACTATTAAAAGTGTTTAAATCCATGGACACCACTGAGAGGCAGCTTAAAACAAGAACTTGAATGTCAGTCTCTTACATCAGGTTGATGCTCAAATAATTTGCAGGCTTTTGACTGTCTTGTCTCTGTTCTTCCCTTCCTTTTTTTTACTTCTGTATTCAGAGAAACTGACTCTGTGTAACCAACCTATCTTTTTACTGTACCTTCCAGCCTTCTGGCTGTACCACCAACTGTGGACAAAGACACCAGGAATAGCTTTTGAGGGGGAATTGGGTTTGAGGGAGAGGAGAATTTGGGGGGGGGGGGTTTCTCAGATTTTGGTGTGTTTTCCTGAGTTTTTTTCTCCCATAGCTTAAGCAAGAGGTTCCCAACTGAGAAAAGCTTAGGTCATGAAGTTGGTCATGGTAGTAAGTGGGGAATGATGGGCAAAGGAGGGGGATGGAAGTGACTCAGCAAGCAGTCAGGAGAGGGCAGGTATAGATGGCTTCCTGCTTCTTTGCACAGCTTAAGGAAATACTTGCAGAGACAGTAAGATTGTTAAGGAGTCCTAAATTTGGGGAATATGCTAGTAATACCCCACAGCACTGCCAAGGCTAAATTAAAGACATAATGGCTTGAAGAACACAGCACTATTAGTCACATTTACTAATTAAAAAAATTGAAATTTTCCCCCAAATATCATTAGAGAGAAATTATACAGTATTGACATTTCCGTGAGAAATCAGCATTAAAAACAGTGTTGTTGTCCTCATAATGCAAGTAATTAAATAAGGGAGAAAACAGCACCAGCACCTATTCCATGGGCTTCAGGCATGATAGCAATGGACATTGTGAACTGGGATTTTAAAAAGAACATGTCTACTGTGAGTACTTCATATCTCTTTTGCACAATTTGTCTACAGAACACTAGGCAGGTTTAAAAATACTTGTTTTGAATAGCAGAAATAACTTAGCTGTTACTCAAACTCTTTTAATGGCTTAAAAATAAGCTTAAAAATTAACAAGCTACTAATGGTAAAATTTTCTATTCAGGAGTGACATACACATAAGCCTGGGAAAAGTCACTAATACCTATCATTCTTGCTATAAAGCTGCATGAATGTGTACAGTGCTCACAGCTCCAATGTGCAAAAGAATGTACATGCAGAAGAGGTGATGATCAATGCAATTTAAGCACTTCAGGGACCATCTGGGCTTTCAGTTATTTTAAGATGGAGAAAAAACAGCTTGACATGTTGACTGTGAAACTGCAAATACCAGCACTGTACAATATTTTTCAGTATTTTGTTTTGTGTCTTTTAGCAAAAGAATGCTTACAAATCTTAGAAGTATAGCACTAGAAAGGGACCTTTTTATGCAGCTTGTCTCCTTTCAGTGAGATAGCATTAATGACAGATGTTTTGTCCCTTACTGTGTAAGCAGTGACACAACTTCCCTGGACACTAATGATCGACAGAAACACTGTGAATTAGAAATTTCTTTTCCATACTCCATCTGAAATCTCTTCAGCAGCCAAAGTTTGTTTCTCTTTTTCCTCCTCCCCATGAGACTGGAGAACAATTAATTGCTATAGCACTTTTGCCAGCTTTCATATTATAGAACTGTTGTCATGATACCTGTAAGATCCCTCTTCTCTAAACTAACCATGCTGAATTCGAGCAGCCTTTCCTTTTAGTTCACATTTTTAAACCTTTGACTCTTAATGTTCTCTTCAGGATTTGGTAATTTGCTTTTGTCTGCCTTAAACAGACAAGCCAAGCTACAGTCAGGATTCTAGCTGGGTTCTCACCAGGATAATGAAAAGCAGGGCAGTTCTCTCCATTTCTGATTTACGATATTTCTGTTAATATAGTTCAGAATAATTGACTCATATTCAGGTCTTATTCAACCAGAATTTTCCCTGGTATAATCTGATGATGTGTTTTTCTTCTTTGTAGTTACATTTTTTATTTCTCTTTACTATGGGCAGTGCTTTGCTCTGGACCTGATTGAGTTTACCTTACTGTCTTAAAACCATTTTCCTGGCTTACAGGGTTATTTCTGAGTCTTGGTATTTTCCTTCAATATGCTTTTAAATCATACCAGTACAATATGACGTGTGAGCTTTCTGTTATTTAATTACTAAAATAATTAATGGGTATTATGCTTGAATACTTAAAAAAAATAATCATTGGGCAGACTTCTGAATGATCTCAAATTCACCTAGTCTGATAAACCATAAACTGATAATTTTCGAGATTATTTCACTGGCCATTCCCAAATGTTTCCAGTTTATTTTAATGTCAGTGTCAAATGCCTCACTAAATCTGAGGGGTGGCTCATCTGTTGCTTAACCTTCTTCACTAAGCCAGCTAGAAGGAAATTCACTTGCTCTAGTGAGATGTTTTGTTTACATTATGGAGGAAATTATTTTATTTACTTATCACTATTCTCAGAATGCTACAAGTCTTTCAGGGTATTCCCAAATATCTCATTCAGCTGAGTGATCTGTAATTCTCAGGTACTTCTTACACTTTTAAAAATAAGTTTGCTTTTCTCCCTCTGCTTTTGCAATCTCAGTCATACTTTTCCCTCCATATCAGGATCAGTTCCTGATCTCAAAACACAAGTATAAGTGCTGTGTTTCTGGGGAGCTCCTTCCAGCTGTGATCATATTCATCTTGCAGGCTCACTGCATTTCATTGCTGGCACTCTCTGCATGCATGCATGTATTCAGGCACTCCCAGAAGTCTTTGTATGAAAGAACTGAGTTCAGAAAAAGCAGGCTAGAGCTCACAGAACAATAGAGTTTTTTCAAAACCTATCTCACAATATCACTATTAGGATAAAAATATACATAGAGGAATGTTTTCAAAGATGGAAATTAACATGTACACTGTAAAATGGGTGTGGTACTTGCCAAGGTTCCACATTATACATAGATGTATATGAAAAATAATGAACATTGGATAATTATTTCTTTATTTCCGCATCCTAAACTTAGGAAGGAAATGACACCAGAAGTGTCTCAGAAAAATGTGATTTACGGCTGTGATAGGCAGTGCTCCTTCTCTGAATTAGGGCATGGCAACAACATTGAAAGCTGTTAGTACAGGAAAATCATCATCCCAGTCTGAATTAGAAAAAAGCTTTTTTTTTACTATTAAGCAAAACTAAGTATATGTTAGTGTATTATATACTAAGCAGACATTGTATATGCATGTACTTTGATTGTAAGTTACAAGGCAGTGGGTAAATTAAGAGGTTTTTAGTGAAATATGTTACAGGAAATCACCAATTGAATGAGATGGTGGAAAATGGTAGCAAAAGAACAAAGTTGCAAAAACTATCTTTGCTCCATAATTTTCGGTTTAACAATGGATCAACACTGTTGCATGGGTGGTTATTTGCTAGTATTTATTTAAGAATTGAAACTATAGTGCCTGCACTGTTAGAGCCTGGATATTGTCACTGGACATGTGCAAGCAAATAAAGGGAAAGCAAGGTCATAAAAAACCCCAATCAGTATATTTCAGCCTGCTGCAATTGTTTGGAGAAATTGATTACAGCATATCTAAGTCCTCAGGATTTGTCAGGGCAAAGCTGATAACTGTATGGCACCGGTACATAAAGCACATCTCTGAATTCCATGCAAGGACACTTCAAAATAGAGTATAGAGTCCTGCATACGAACTCAGGGAAGCACTACGCTGGATGGAGATGACAACCCTGCCTGAATGATGTCAAAGTGCTGTTCCTGGGGTTGTTCTGTGTGCTGATAGTTCAACTTAGTAACCAGTTGAATTTAAGAGCTTTTTTTTAAATGCTCAAATTATGAAGAGCATTATTATATTAGAATGGTGATAATGTGTGCCCTTGATGAGCTCTGGTTATAGCCCTATGGTTTGAATTTTGCAGGTGAAACGTTGGTTTTTAAGGGAATGGAGCAGACCTTTGTCCATGAGGGTTTTTTTTCTGAGGTGTTTCTGGGAACTGCCTCACTTTCAGTGAGAATCTTTGTTGGAGGATGAGACTGCTACGAGGTTAGGGAAAATACTCTTCAAGCAGGATTTATTTTGAGGTAAATCTAAATGACTAATTAGCCATCAATTAACAGCTTAGAGGAAGGCAGCTAGAAGTAGTCAATACTTTCTTCTGAACTGGTCTCTGCATCTCACAACAGAACAGAGTGTTGCCAATTCTCATAATCAAATAGCAAACCCTCAGTGCAGGTTGCCCAACTTCCATAGGATCAGTTGAAGTGTAGCCATGTACACCAGCTGAGATTTTCTCCCATGGAGCTGTAACAACACAAGCATCAACACTGAGATAAAATTGGCATGTTGGATTTCCTTTTGTGGAGCTACAGTTTATCTGGGAATTAAGTTCTAGCATTATGGGGAGAAAAATCCTTTAAACATGAAAATAATTAATGAACATTAAGCTGCAACTGAAGCAATTTTAAAAGTGGATAATCATGCCTTTCCCTAGTAGTTCAGATACACTGTGTTGTTATTTTGCTTTCAGAACAAAGTCAAAAAGATTGAATTAGGGAAAGGAAGATAATTATTTTAATTGTAAATACTGATTTCTGCATCAAAGACTCTATTTCTGCTTTTAGTAGTGAGTAGAGAATGTTTTCAGGATTTATCTTTTTCCTAAGCCTGTTTTTTTCAACTCCAGCACCAAAACTGATTCCACTCGCCCAATATGTGGTCTTTCATCACATTATTAACTTTGAGAAAAGTCTTTCCAACATTTCAGAAATTCTTTAATAGAATAAATGCCTACAGTTGCAATAACTGTTTCTTCTGACCCATGGGGGTTCGTGTGTCTGATAGCTGAGGAGCAAACATCTTTTTATGTGTTGAAAGGGAAGAATCACACATTCCAGCTGTGATACATTTTATTGCCTGAGACTTCATCATGTGCATTAGGCCTTGAAATTAAAGTTTCTTGTTAACTGTGTGCTTCTACTAAGATTTGCCTCCATAAAAGCAAGAGTTGTAGTGAAGACAAAAAGCCTTTGTTTGTTTGCTTTGTTTTAGTAACATTGAAAGTTACAAGTAACATATGTTTATTTTTTCAGTTAAGTCAAAAGTTGCTGTTTAATAAAACATTGACATGGCTTTAGTGATAGTAGATCAACATGATAATTAATTTCCCCGTGTTCTCTGAAGGACCTCCTTCATGTTGGAGATGAGGGGCAGAAACCTTTGTATGTACATCCCTTATGGCTTCTACTGGAACTTTGTGACTTCAGCTTTACAGCATGACTTGTTTCTTCCTCATAAGAATATGGAGAGTGAGAGCTGAAAACTTCTGGTGCTGTATTTTTC
>WEIU01013406.1:194897-251921 GCA_013389925.1 Aegithalos caudatus
AATGCTTTTGATTTTTATAAGTACCTGAGATGAAGCAGGTAGAAAAAAAAAAGGAGAAATAAATATATATATATATATATATAAAATTTTCCAGCTTGTGGCAAATGGTCTACAAATTTTCCATTAAAGCAAAGTAATTTTTCCTCTTGCTCTAGTTTTGAGTTGCTTTAAACCACAAGTACTAGCTTAAAAAGTAATAGAATTATGGCAGAGAGGACCATATTGAATACTTTTAGCTAAATAAATAAGCTGTCCCTAGTGATTTGATGGAACACCAATATATTTTCTGTTACTACCTTTTTTTTTCTTTTGTTTCTAGACTTATGCACACACATACTTGCACAACATATATGTAGATATATGTATATAATCAGCAGTGACAACTGTGGCATGTGTTTGAGACACATGTGGAATTATTAATACTGAAGTCTCTATTATCCTATAAGAGGTATATTATCTAAGCTTCAAAGGGAAACTGGTGTCTCTTAATTACAAAATCAAATAGGGGAGGATGTCCAAAAAAGGTGTTAGTAGCTAACACAGGAAGGAAATGGTGTATGTGCAACAGTCCCCAAAGTAATAAAATAGAAGTTCTCTATTTTAAATTAGTCTAACAAGACTAGATCATTTCCTTACTTACACCTTGCTAAACATCTGTTCAGAATGAGCCAAACAAGTAATCATTCAGAATGCTGCCTTTAGACTAATAACATTCAAGAACTCTTTGGTTAATTTTTTGGTTGGCAAATTGGGAAGCTGTAGAGATGTACCATGAAACTACTGAAAATAAATAAATTATGCTTGGCTCAGTTGACATTAAAACCTGGAATGAAGCTGTACATTACTTAGAAAGATACCTTAAGGAATCACCCTATTTATGTTACACACTAAAGCCATTGTGAATTGTAACTTCCCAGGAAGTTCCTAGTGCTATGCAGCTGTTGATACTTGAAATAGTTGTAGAGTAACCAGGATATTTCCATTCCCCTGCTTTTGGAGGACACACAAGTGACTATTACAAAGTTCATGGTACAGTGTCAGAGGTGCCATGTAGAGAGAGAGAGAGCTTCATGCTGCTTCTGCTGTGACTAGAGCCTGAGTGGAGTAATAAAGCCATTTTTCTCTGTTTCATAGGCTCTGATACCCCATGGTTAAGGGTCAAGGCCCTTAATCAATTCTCTGGGAGTTCTGTGTATCTGGTTTCACGCTGCCCTGAGTCTTTCCATAGAGGGTTCTTGGAATCTCTTGCTTACTTCTATTACCATCAAGTTGGCACCCTGCAAAATGAGGTCAGGAGAACTGAAAGCAAATCAGGTAAATTTTGGTGCATTTTAGGTAATCAGTGTTCTTTGTACCTCAGTAGACCTTTTTTTAGGCACACAGAAAAAATCCAGTCTGAAGAGCAGTAAAACAATGTTTATTTTAGCAACTCAACAGAAACAAAATGACAATCTTTAAAAAAGGTATGGCAAAAAAATTAAAATAAGCCCATTACCCATATATGGGAGAAAAGCCTAAGCCTTCATGATACTTTGACTCCAAATTTAGAAAAAAAATCTTTCCAAAGAAGTTTGGAGGGCTGAAGGTCTATGATGAGACTGAGTACGGGAAAACTCAAAAAAGAAAAAAAAAAAAAAAAAGAAGAAATCCTAAATGCAGATTCATCATATATCTGATATATTGAACTTTTTCTCACATCTGGTTATATGAAGGACAATCCACTTTGTAATGGTGACCTTTGGTCCTTGTGTCCCTACCTGCACAGGCATCACAGTCTGTAGTTGTGATTTCAAACTGTTTCCAGTTCCTTTCTAGTCTTTGCAGGAGTTCCACAATTTTCTGCTTTGGTGCCGCAAAAGGTAACAGTGGTAGGCTCAATGTCTCCTTTACACAATGCCAAAGCAATTGGAGAGCAAAGTTGTTGAGCAATGATTCTTGTTGAGCAAGTCACAAGTTTGGGCAAATTGCAGGTCTGTCAAAAGAAAAGATTACACAGGTGGAATTCCTGGAAGTGTTGATGGGGAATCAGATGATAGCAGAAGTACTTGACTGGGAAGTGCTCTAGGGAATGTTGTGTGTTGAATGCATGTGAAATTGTAGTGGGTGCATATTCCTGGTCAGGTTCTTTGGAAGATCTTGCTCTAGAAAGACATGAACTTTATTACTGTTCATCCCCTTGGTGTAAATGCAGACCTATAAGCACCGAGTCATCCTGGCTATAGATCATGGTGCACTTATCCTGGCTCCCTCATTCTCCACGTCTTTGCTACTATTCGTGCCAATTTCCTACATGCAGTGTGTAGGCTCCCATCCACAATGTGCTCTTCTGAGGGCATTCTGGCTTTTTCCAGTCAAATATTAATTTCATTTATCTAACATGGTTTTAAAAGTTATTTTCTAGTCTAATATTATTCAGGAAATTTTCCTGTGACACAGTCTTGCAACATTGGTTGTGATGTAACAAACAGCAGTAAGGCTAGTGCCTGGGGTCTTAGGGAAAATTTATTAAGGTTCATATAGAATTTTACAAGAATAAATGTTTCAGATAAAATTCCAAGGACAAGGAAACAGCATTTTAATAGAAAAACAGGTTTCTATTTAAGTTCTGCAGGGAAACCTCACATTTAAAATCGCTTATTGCTAAACAAAATGGGTATTCTTACTATCTAGTCATATATTACAGGTTTGCTTTTCTTTGCACAGGCATTGTGTGAGAACTGAGGTGATGAAATCTATCTGGAATTTAATTTAGTAAGGTCAGCCTTATCAAAGGTTGGGTACCTCTGTCAGATAACCTGGCTTCTGTGGCTTGGCTGTTTGTAGAGTGGGAATAAGGCTAGCAGGTGGCAGCACTGAAAGGCTGAGGAAGCTGATGCTGTGTGCTCTGGGTGCCCATCCCTGCACAGTCCTGGCTGCTGCTGTGACTGGGAGTGCTCTTCTGCATTAGAACATTGTCTGCTTTCATTGTAATGTTGTTCTGTGAATAGCCCTGGCATCCCTTGGCTGCTCACATGCCTCACCATAACAGAGCACTGAAATTCCACAGAGAGAATCTTCATTCCCTCTGCCAGCACCATCCAGAGGCAGGAAAAAGATATCTTGAAAAATGAGTGAGGCTTTTCTTTGCAAAATTTTGCATAAATTCCCCACAGCAGAAACATCTTTGCAAAACCAAGAGATTTAAAACATTCACTCTGATATTGTTTTGGCAGTTAATGAGATCTGAAGCTTTAATGAATTTGAACTCAAACAAATTGATATTGTCCCTTTTAGAAGTATGAAGAAAAACAAGGTCATGAATAAAAAAGATTATTAAAGAATTATTTTATATGATTATCTGTTTAGAATTATTCTGTCTATCCTCATTGTTTTGGATATGACTCCCTCTTCCCTTTCCTTCATTTCTGGCTGAATAATATGCAAGTCTGAAGGTCTTATAAAGTGAATGAAAAAACAAGTTTAGGTAAACTGATCATGCCACAATTCCACTGTCTTGGGTATACAGCTGCCTTGCAGCCTGAGGAAAAATAACACTGCCTTGAAGTGTACGCTAGAATTTGAGGGCCTTTTGGTTTTTTGTGGTTTTTTTTAGGTAGGATTCATGTCAGGAAACTTTGACACATTCCAGCCTGCTTCTATATATTAAATACCAAGGAAATGGCTTCTACTTTTGCCTTCCCACCACACAATTTATGCAGGATAGAATTCACTAGTCTATTCTAGCTGCCTCTGTGTGAAACTGAATGGATTTATTGGTTTATTTTTTAAAATAGCGTCTTACAGAAGTTACTCCACTGACATTAGTGGTTATCTGAATAGCTGGTCACTTCAATACATGTATTCCATATGTACTTGTACATTCACTTTTACACAAGCAAAATTAAAGTCAACTGACACTGTCATTCTGCTTATAAGAAAATTTCCTCATCTTTTGAAACTAAAGGGAAAATTATATTTTGACAGAATAATCATCAGGGTAGAATTAGTGCAGATTGAAACACATCTAGGAAAATTAAGTAAATCCACCTGACAAATACATTCATCTTTCTCCAAAATTGCATTGCATTTGCTAGTATATGGTGAAAGAAATCAAGAAACCCATGGTAAAACAGAACCTTTTTCTCCTTTGGAAGAGTTTGCTTGTTGAGCAGGATGTCTTGTATGGCCTACTAGAGAATAAAATTCAAAATACTTATGAAAATAGTTCTGCATGCTTTCACTTACCATGTGTACCTGTGTGTGCCCTGAAAGTTCATGCCACAGTTACACAAAGGAATAAAAATGGAAGGAAGACTGGGATAATGCTGTGATCCTCAGTGGTAGTTTGCCTGTGAGTTGATATAAATAGTTCACACACTGTTGTTGTTTGCTATTCAGACTGTAATTCATTTTTCATCATAGCATAAAAAAGAGAACTCCCTCTCTTCTCACCCTGAAAGATTTTAAAAAGTGAAGAGATAGTCAAGCCTAGAGTACTTTCCTATAGCTAAGTCATATAAAAACTCATAATCTCATGCATCATCAATGGACATCTCTGCCACTTCAGAACTGAATATTTATATGAAAGAACTACTTTGAATGGGGGAGTAAACTGTGTCCATTTTAAAGTGCCATGGTGGGCAAGGGGACAAAGCAGTTTTGGTGGTATGATTTCTTGGAACACAACATTGAAAAGAAAAAAAACCCCACAACTACACAAAAATGCCTTTATGAGAAAGTTTGGTGCAGTGGTCAGTTTTCTTTTACATATAGATCAAGAGGATTAGAACAGAAAATTCAGATAAAATACAGTGGATTAAAACACTTAATATTGTAGTTTTATGATTATTTACAATTATGACAGATTTCTTTCCTGGGGTCCAATTAATACCCTTTGTAATGAAATACAAGTGACAAGCCTAAATCATCAGAATTTTCTCTCTCCCTTCCAGGCCTTCAATTTGTTTCCCTCAAGTGCCTACAAAGACTTCAAGGATAATACTTGAATCTGATATACTGGCTTCAGTGCAGTGGAAACTGGGTGCTTTCTGTGGGTGTTTTACATGATAGATCTTGGAAGTTGACTGAGTTTACCAGTTTCACTTAAAAATGTGTGGGTCAAGATATCCTTCCTTGCTGTACCTCTGGAGGCTGTGCTCTACAAACTCTGAGAGCTGCACTTGGTTTTTCTCTTCAGAACACTTCCTGAATTGGACTTGCTAACAGTTTATCCATGTAGGCTTCATTTCCACACTAGGAAATACAGTTTACAAACCATGGAACAGATCACTCTGTAGCCTTTCCCTTTTTGATGCTTCCATTACTTTGGAAGATGATATGCGGTTTGTGGTTTTCCCCCTCATTTTACTCCACCACGAGATGTAGCAGGGAAGAAAAAGCAAACTCATGTGGTTCAGTTTCCTGAATGTTCCCCATTTCAGAACTTGTAAGTGAATGGTAATGCTGAGTATAGGCATAGAGGGATGGGAGGCTATGCCTTACAAACAATGGTCCAAAGTCTCCTGAAGGTGCTGGGTTTCTGTTGCTTTGACTCCTCTCAGGTGTTTGAGGACTCCCATCCCCTGCCTCCTCCCCTGTTTCTGATGGGCTGTGCCACTATGGTGAAATAAATCCAGTCCCAAAGAGGATTTCGATCTTCACCTCAGTATTTGCCCTTTGTCAGTACTTGACCCTGTTTGTAAGAATTTCGTTTTGAGGTCTAATAGGAAGGTTGTGTTACCTGATGTAGAAGCTGAGCAGTGTTGACACAGCCTGAGATCTCTTGATGTGAAAATACAAGCATTCACTTACAGAAGAAGACCTGTAGTCTCTTCAGTTTTATGAGCTTGACAGTAGAGATTATGTTTTGTCTGCTTCCTTTCCTTCCCTCATACACACTGTGGTGTTATCTCTCTGAAATAGCTTGTCTCAGCTATAAAAAAGGAAAAGAGATCTATTGAATAAACTACTAGCATTTATTAACACAGGATGACAAAAGTCTGATTAAGCTAATGAAAGAGACCATATTAAAAATAAATATGGAAAGATTTGAAGGTATATCCTTTAAAAACCCTCTGTTGTAATCTGAGGAAGAGACAGATGGGTAACATTCACCTTCTAAATGCACAGTTCATTTGCACTTGGGCCGAGTTTGATTTCTAGACAACCGCCAGGCAGACGCCGTCCCTGCCTGTGTTTGTCCCTCTCTAAAGGAGGGAAGGGAGGGAATCCTTGCGGGGTGTGTGTGACAGGCAGGACGGTGCCAGGTGCCCCCCGAGCAGGGTAAGGAGCTGTTCCGCGGCCCCGGCCCGGAGCTCGTTCTCAGCAGGTGGCACTCTTGAGCTGATCAGCTTGGCACAGCTGCTTCCGCACCGGTTTCTGCCTCCCCCTCGGTTTTTAATGAATTATTTTCTTTTAATATCGTGGTGATGTCTTCCGCAGGTGTCTCAAACTGCAAGTCATGACAGGGTGGTGTTGTAGCGCTTTAAATGCAGAGGGCAGCAAAAACCCTGCGCAGGAAGAAGGTTTTGCACTTTGTTCCTGCTGAAAGTCCATTTTTTTCTGCAAACACGATAAATCCTGTTCTGATTCTGAGTAGTGCCTACTTGTATCATAGTCTTTTAATGACTAGTTTTATTCCTTGGTTTCAAGGAATTGCATGCATATTGCCAAAATATATAATAGCACGGCAAACAGCTATGGACAGAATTTAGGATGGTTCAGTCCTCCTAGCATCCTGGCCCGGTGCATCAGATGAATGAAAATTAATCATGTGGGGGCATCTTTATGAAAGCTGGCCCCAGCCTCGTAGGGAATTGCCTACCAAGCATCCTATTGCTAATACTGCCAGTGTCATCCTGCAGAAGTATTAATGTGTGAAATACTTTTAAGAATAGGAATATTGTGTTTACTGTAGTTGTACTTTTAAACATCCCTGCATCTGTCAAACCAGTTTCCAATGGTTGAATGCTCACATTTCACCCCTGCTGCTTCCCAAGCTATGAGATCTTAGGATTGTCATTGATATAAAACTGAACATAATGAAGGTCTAATCTGCTGAAGTTGATTTGTATTACAGCAAGGTTTGGGTTTAAAGGAGATAACAATTCCTGATTCATTCTTGTATAGCTGCTGTCTGAATAACATTCTTCCATTTGAATGTATGCTAATTCAGAGCTGCGTACTTTTTTTTTTTTTCTTTNAAAAGAGCAGCACCAGTGACAGAAGATGAATAAGAAGAGTCAGGAATAACAGCTAAGAATAAATACCCCTGCAAACCCTTCCTCTGTGTAGTTTGTAGGAGATATTCTACATTGACTCAAGAGGAAAAAGAAAGGAGACAGACTGTGACTTAAAAATGCTTACAATGGGAATGTTAGTATTCCTAGCAGGTAAATAATACCATCCTTCATACTTCCTCATTTAGGTGTTAACAGTTGTCAAGTAAAAAAATAGATTCAACAACACAACGAAATGTGTCTGTGTAACACACCAAGGAGTCATTTCCACTCTTTTTTTATGTTGATCACATCCAGTCTGGGATAAACTCTCACTCAACACGACAACACAACACAACACAGCACAGATGTGTTCAAGTTATTCCTGTGCAGAATGTGTTTGCCTCAGTCTTTAATAGCACGAGCATTTGTTCTTTGGATACCGAGCCCCTTGAGCTGGAAGACAGGAATGGGGAGCAGAGTGAAGCCCCATGATGCAAGGGAAATGGTCAGTGTCCTGCTGAACCACTTGGACACACATACAAGTCTATGGGAGCAGGGGAGATCTATCCAAGGGTGCTGAGACAGCTGGTAGAAGTGCTCACTGAGACATTTTCTGCCATTTACCAGAAGTCCCAGGTAACCAGGGATGTCCCAGTTGCCTGGAAGTCAGGAAATGTGATGTCTGTGTACAAACAGGATTGGTAGGAGAATTTGGGGAATTAATTACCTGACTTCAGCCTGATCACAGCCTGACCTCAGTGCTGAGGAATATTGTGGAGTAGATTCTCTTGAGTGTCATCATGTGCCATGTGCAGGACACACAAGGGACCACACCCAGGTTACTTGGTTTTGAGAAAGGCAGGTCCTGCTTGACCAATCTGATCTACAACAAGGTGACATGTTTAGTGAATGAGAGAATGGCTGTGGATGTTCTCTGTTTGGACTTCAGTAAGGGTTTTGACACTGTTTTCCACTGCATTTTCCTGGATAAACTGGCTACTTATGGCTTGGATGTGTTCTAATACCCAATCTAAACCTTCTGTTACGCAGCTTGAGGCACTTCTTCTCATCCTGTCACTTGATACTTTGGAGAAGAGACTTATTTCCACCTTACCACAAATCCCTTTCAAGGGATTGCTCTCAAGTTGTAGAGAGCAAAAAGGTACCCCCTGAATCACCTTATCTCCAGGCTAAACACACCCAGCCCTGTCAGCTGCTCCTCACAGCTCTGTGCTCCAGACCTTTAACCAACTTCATTGCTCTTCTCTTCACCTGCTCCAGCACCTCAATGTTCCTGTAGTGAAGGACTCAAGTCTGAGCACTCCACTCAAGGTGTGGCCTCATCAGTGCCAAGAACAGGGGGACTGATCATTGTCCTGGTCCTGCTGGCAACACCATTGCTGATACAGGCCAGGTGTCATTGGCCTTGGTTGTGGCAAGGTGAGGGTCAGTCTCCTACCCGGTATCAAGGGACAGGATGAGAGGAAAGGGCCTCAAGTTGTGTGAGGCGAGGTTTAGATTAGGTAATAGAAAATTCTTCACTGAAAGAGTGAGCAAGTACTAGAACAGGCTGCCCAGGGAAGGGAAGGGATTGTGTCACAAACCCTTGGGGTACTTAAAAGGCATGTAGGTGTGGTACTTAAGGACACCTTAAGGACACTTAAGGTTTAGTGGTGGATGTGAATGAGGCAGTGCTGGGTTAATGGTTGGACTCAAGGATCTTCAAGGTCTTTTTCAAACAATTCCATGGTTCACTATATTGGGATGTCTTAGTCATTATTTTTAATACCTTTAAAAAAGTCAGCTGTATTCGTGCATACAATTATATGGAGCAAGAACACATTGTATACTATGTGTTCAGTTTTCTCAACTTTACACAGGCAAGTAATAAGTGAAGTGACTGAGGCATGATCCATGTAATTCTGACTGTGGTCTGTCCTTAGCTGCTCATAATCTTGGGTGTGGCCATAATACATTAAAAAATGTATCATGGACAGCTAGAATAACTGGCTGCTTTTCCAAGGATCTTGATATTTTCTTCAGAAACCATCCAGAAATCAGTTTCTATCTAGGATTTGGACTTCATGAAAAAGAGTGTTTCTTTAGTCATCACTTCTGAGACACTAGCAGCTTTCCAGGCAGGTATTCCATCTAACTGAAGACTCCAAAGGCATTTAAGAGCAGATGTTTCTGCAACATCTGATATGACTCATCATGGGTGAGATGCTACTAGAATACCAGAATTTATCCTCTCTTAAGACCAATAAGAAATAATCAAACTGCAGAGACAGTGCCCAGAGGTATGAAACATGACATGTTTCAGGGTTGTGTCTCCAAACCTCTGTTGCTCAAAGGACATATGATGCCTCTAGACAAAATTGTTTCCCAACACAGCATAGAACAACATCAGCACTCTCATATTGCACAGCTGTGTGTCTTGTACCCTGTGGAGCTTAGTCTCTGCTCTGGAGAATTGCTTACATGACATTGCCATCTGGATGCATGCAAATTATTTTGTTCTTAGTTTTATAAAAACATTAGCCTTGCTGCTGAGGGGAGGTCATTCAGGGTGTCTTTATCTACATGTGCATAAACACATCTTCTCTGCCCAGACAAGCTTACTGAGTATTGTTGCAAGGACATAAGAATTTTGTGATGCTATAGACATGCAAAGAATGTAGTGGTTTCCTTACTTTATTCTACTAGTGGAGACTGTCATTGCAGCAAGCCTCTTCTAGTTGTCTTTCACTTGTTGCAAACTATATCTGATGTGTGGCAAGCCCAGCTTGCTGGATGTGGCATGAAAATATCTCAGACTGTATGTTTTGATCATCCTGTGCTCTTCCTTGTCTCCTGCTGACCTTGCAATTGCAAGACATCCTCCTTGTAAGCATAGTGCTTGATTAATTACAATTTCCCTTCAGTCAGGCTTCCAGCAGAGTAGCTGCCCTGCTTAAGCTTCTTCAGGGCTCAGGGCTGTATTTGCTCTCTGGTTTTGAGAAGTCCTGAGGAGATAACACCTTATTTGTCATCTCTATTTTGGCTGCATGTGGATTAGCAAATGGACTCTAAAAAGTATAAATAAAATGTAATTCAAAAGAAATGGTGTCATCCATTTTTTTTTGTCAGTTGGTTTCTTTTTTGAGAAAGGGTGACTTATTTAATCTTCTTTTAAGAAAATTCTTTAATGAAATAGTGTTCTAGGACATGTTTATATGTGCAATGTGTCAGGAATTTGGCAGGTTGTGTGTGCATGATGAGATGTTTGCCAGCCTCAGAAAAAAAAAAAAAAAATTGTATTTTCTTAGAGTTGTTCTTAGAGTAATGCTCTTAGAAAAAGAGAGGATGAGGAAGAATATTTCTCAGGTTGCTGTCATGCTTCAGTCATTTTAACCTCTATACTTCATGCACTGTGCATGAAATCTATTTCCCTGCTGCTTCCCCTCATTCATAGTACCTAACTAGTGAGGTCTGCTTAAACATTAAGTGATTTCACCCTGGACTCAAATTAGGGTTTAAATTCTTGAAACTCTGACACCAGCATGTGACAGGTTATGAAATGGAGTTAAGCTATCCTTTATTTAAAAGACATTAAGTAAGATGCTGGATTTTGGAAGCTATGTAACCTTTTGGAGCCTAGAACACTGAAACTTTCTTGCTATTTTAATTTTTAGAATACAGAACAAAAGAAATATGAACAAAAGATAGTTGATGTTGTTTTTTCATCTCTCATGATTTTCTGGATTATTTCAACAGACCAAGAAATGATGGTGTTAATATATGGTAATAATTTTTCTCCTTATTCTACAAGAAATAAATTAGCCATCCAAGTGGTTTCTTCACCCATGTCAGTTCTCTTTAGTAGTACAGCATTTCTGCTCAATACAATCCACTTATCACTCCTTTTTGTAGAAACCTACTAAATTCTGCTTTGTCCAGAAACTATGAAAAAGGAGATCACATAAGCAAAGGTTTAAGTAGGGAATATTCCTTTGGCAGCCTCATGACAAAGCATTTCCTTCATTTCTCCCTGTCCCTGACATATTAACATATTGACTTTTGTAAAACATGACTGCCAAGAGTATTTGATGATCCCGAGGATAAATTGAGATAATTTAGAGCTTCCAGGTTCTGCCCTTTTTGTCAGTAATCACCTAAATTACTGTCCCTGATCAGAAAAATTATTTGATCAGTTTACTAGCTGTGGATGGTTAGTATTAAACCTCCATTACAATCTTTCTATTTTCTCTAAAGTGGTGTGTTGTACAAGAAACACAGATGTCAGAGTGGATAAACAAAAATGAGCTTTCAAGAAAAAGCTATGGAAAGAGGTTTTAGGGAGTCCTTGGCTGTTTACAGTTGGAGATGGGTGAGAAGGGAAGGACTTTCATCTCACAGGTAGGAGTGATACTGAAATTCCGTGTGAAGTTGCAATACTCATGCTCTTCAAAAGAAGGTTGAAAATATGACACTACAAAAAAGAAAAAAAAATAACTGTGTAGATGAATTGGAGTCTGTTATTTATAGAGAGACAAAAGAGGTCAGCCTGATTAGTTGACCACCAGGCAAGATGTTTCTATCAGTTAACTCTTTTTTTGTATAATTGTAAAAATTATATATTTCCATCTGACCCTAATGATCAGTGACTTTATATAGCCTACACTCATTTCAGCCTACACAGTAATTCAGTAAAGTTAAAATATCAATGGGTTGAGATTTGGAGGGAGTGATTGCTGCCTTCCTGGTTTGTTTGTGCATGGAAACTGAAGCAAGGTTGCTGTGTCTCAGTCAGAAGACAATGACAGACACTGTTTATTAGTCTGAAGAAAATAAGGGTCATCAGACTGCCATGCCAGCAGATATGAAAATATAAATAACAAGAATGCACACTTATTTAGCATTTTAACGTGATAAAATATTTCTTTTTACATGACTGTCTTCTCCAGTGACTACCGACATTGCATAATAAATCACCTAAATTATATCTAGGGAGTCTCACTGTTCTATAACTGCTGCAATAAAGGTGTTTTGTATGCTCTGATTGCTTTCCTCTATGCTGCTTTCACTTGGAAGACACTGAACCTCTTCCACAAATTTCCATCCTGGACTGTGTTTTATAGGCTGCACAATAGATAATACCTTTAAAAGAGTGGAGTCAGAAGAGGGAAACTGAGTGAAAAAGTCAATACTGAGAAGCATCTAAATACTTTCTCTCATCAGGAGGAAAGCAGTTACAATCTAAACAACAGCTGGGGCTTCTTATGATGATTTCTTTCCTTTCTTTCTTTGAATTCTAGACCATCATGCAAGGTGAAAGCTTAACTACAGTGCTTTACTTCAGAGATGCTCACAGGCAGTGGAGCGTGCCAGACTGTTGGAATTTGAAACTGTAGTCAATGGCATTTTCTGCTGTTCTGATGCTCATCCTATTCAAACAGTAAATTTACTATCTAATCACAAGTTGCATTGTCAGTCTAAGAAGAGTAATGCAAGGCTTCGAGCCATAAGGTAATTCAACAGGAATGACAGCCAGTGGAATTACTCTTGTGTTTGCTTTTTCATTATGGAGGAAGCCTTTGAACATTCAAAATTAGTGGCTTTATATTCTTTGGGGCTCACCAGGTGTGTGAGTCCAGGTCATACATGGTAATCAGACAGCTGGTCAATTACTGCTATCCAAGGCTAAATAGTGCAATTGGATATTGATGGAAAGCAAAACGAAATATTGTGAGCACCCTGTAATTGCTTCATCAGAGGCAATAGGGCTTTCACTTTGGGCACTTGAATGCAAAGACTCTTTAATTCATCCAGGAAAAGAGTTCATGGTTCAGGACCCAGCCAGTATTCCCTGCTCACTGATGTCCATTGTAACATTTTGTACCCTCTTGGCTCAGATTAAGGTTAGCATAGAAACTTAACACCCCTGGAGAAACAGGCCAATGTTGTTGCTGAGAAGTCATTATTGACCTTTTAATTTTGTGCATTATGCACCCTCAGGGACACCCTCAGGTTAATGGCATTTTAGAATAACATCAGTGTTTTGACATGACAGCCTTGCAAGGACTGTAATACAGACTCAAGTCAGGTTTTACAAACAGTTCATGTACAGCCAGATGCAGAAGGGGCATGCTCTCGTCTTGGAGGCCATACCATTCTGCATATTACTTCTTTTGTATGGTTGGTCTCAAATCTAATGTTACTGAAGTAACTTATAAAGTGTACTTCTAATGATTCAAATATTTAGAGGAAACAGTAAATACAATAGGTAAGACCTAATTTTGCTGGAAAATGTAACTGAGTTTATCCATTCCTCCATCATACCTGTGATCAGATACTGGTTCCTCAGGATAAGATGTGGTTATCTAGATGTTGAGTAAGGTGGCCTAACATACCAGACACCTGAAATTATAGTAATCTAGAAGTTTGTTCCGTTAACTGGAGTTAGGAATTTGACATTGTTTTTCTATTTCTGGCACAGCCTTGTCTGGTAACTTGGCTTAAATCACTTAATCTTGTATGGTATTTTTGTATTAGAGATATAATAATTTCAGCAGGAAGAAATGGACCAGAAATGAATTTTTTCACACGTCTTGTGCATTTGTCATGATGGGTTTTTTTTATGTATATCCCAAAAAATTACATTTTAGATCAGTGATCTCCCTCTTGAGGGCACAGGTTTCCCTAGCTGAATGCAATGCGGAAGTAGCTGTCTGAACCACTGCAAAAACTACCAAGTCAGAGTATCTCCCACTGAGCAAGGACATGACACAATTGACCCAAGAACAATTAGATCTCCAGGACCAAGCTTCTCCCTGGTTCCATTTCAAGCCCAGCACATTTAGGGAGATTATACTTCCACTGTTCATGCTACACCTGCCCTGAGATGTCTGAAGAATTCTTGTTCTAGAGCAGTTCATCTATCAGTTCTCAGCAGAAACAGACTCCTGGAAACCAAACACCAGTGGTGCCACCCTCAGGTTTGCCTGCCCAGCCCCTGAGAAGTGGGCCCTGCTTCTGCTCCTGTTGAGCTGAGCTAAGTGGAGTTTTAAACTGATTACAACTGCTGGATGCTGCTGCTAGTTGCAGTCACCAGAAAGCTTGGCTCTTGAGAGATTTTTCTGCTGCCACCCAGAGCTCAGTAAAACCAAGCATTTTTTCCTCTGTTTCTTAGTCCCTCATCCATGGGGTAGCTACATTCAGTGTCACCTTCAAGTTTCCTTCCAACCAATTTTTTTAAATTTAATTTGAGCTCTTTGAAACAACACATAAAACCCCTATGAATTGTCGGGGAATATAATTATATGGATTTAAGATGTTAATGCACTACAGACCTAGGGTTATTTGGGCCCTTACTGCCCTGAATTTTAGAAAATTGCATACCAAACTAAAGCGATTTTATAAAGAGTCCATTAACTTTTAATACAATGACATCTTTCTTTCTCTTATGTGAAATAAATCAAGGTTTTAACAAAGGCTGACACGTCCTACAAGACTAATGTTTGCATGACAAGGATCAGGAACAATTACAAAAATAAACATCACTGGAAAACTGATTTATGAAGCTTGTTTTTTTTAATCTACCCAAATTGTATTAGTCTGGACCTTTTACTTAAAAGCTATTACCTCAGTCTGTTACCCTAATGGAAACTGGAGAGAAAGAGAAATATTTTAGTACCAGGCTAACTATTTATGATTATGTGCTTAAGTACAGCAATAAAGTTTTGATTTATTTGATAGAAAAATAAACTCATTATCTAGAAAGAGGGGTCTAGTAGCTAAAAACAAAGATATGTTCTTATACTGTTTATAATTAGTTAGGTGGCACTTCAAAGAAATAACCCATCCAATAAATGGCATGAAAGATCTAAATTTAAACAAAAAAGCCAAGCAATCTATGCATTTGTCATTTAGAAGAATAACATTTAACAGTATAAATCAGTTCACACTTTAGTTTTTTCTCAGAATTTCTCTTAAATTTAAAAATTTGAAATCATTGCGCTTTGTGCCATAATTGCTTAAATCCCCAAAATTTCAAGAGGGATAGGACTAATATTTGTCTAGTTTACAATTATAATGCTTTGAACAACTTTTATTCAAGATCCTTGGAGAGTTTGTGCTGACAAAACCAACTTTGTTGTCCATCTCTTGGGATCAAAGTTCATCTAGACAAATTTTCTCAAGTGAATTTTACTGATGACTTGAAGTTACAAAATATAAGCTATTATGTAAGCTATATATCTATAAACTTTTTAACAATTTTTTCTATTGAAAAGGTAGAAAAATGTTTTAACGTATTTTTTTACAAGATGGTATAAATTTTATTGTACGCAATATTATTGCATTGTAAGAACTGTGTTTGGAAGAACAGACACCTTCCTAGAGTCTGCTGTTCTCCATGGCCTGTGTCTCTGATAATCAAGCACAGCTTCTCCTTAGACTAAAGAGAATCATGGATTTGTCTAAATTTGTGATTTCTTGACTTACTTTTTCATGTGACAAAAGAGTAGCTTTATTTAAGCATAAATTGAGGTGCAGAGTTTTAAATGATTACACAGAGATGTTCTAGTGCTAGAACAATCTACCAGTAAAGTTGTGAAAGGCAGAATTTGTTTTTGTAACAGATAATGCTGAGTGACAGCTGAACTAACTTATAAGAAGTACACAAATATTGATCTCCTTCATTAGAATACTGTGACAGGATCCAGACATTAGCTTTCTTTTCTTTTTGTTGTTGTTGTTTTTATTCATCTAACAATAACATCAACTACATGGGTAAAAAAATCCCTTGAGTATGTGTGGAAAGTCTCCTCAAAAGTTCCTGGTTGCTTTGTTGTCATTGATTCAGCTTTATGGGATATCTGATATAGGAGAGGCAGAGAAAGCATGCTGTTTTTCCTAGCCTGGAACAAGTGATGTTAAAGGCTGCCTTCTACCTGTTAGGCGTTGTTCAGGTTTGCTGTCACTGTGTCAGATTCCTACAGAATAATGGAGAGTGATTCTCTTCCCATACTCCAGTGGCTTAAGGGTCAAAATAACTCCTTTAACTGGTCACAGAATATTAAAGTTTCTCACTGTAGTATCCTGCCCTATGCCATTCAAGCAACCAAACCTCTAATGTGTGACAAACTGATCACCTGCCAGCTTCTCTGTGCTTTGTGATGGAGTACATAATGTACAATATTGTTGGGTTTTAATGCCTCTCTCCAAATGTTTTTGCCCTTTTTACATAGCAAGAAGGGACATGCTTTGCAGGCTCACCTTATCTGTGTGTATTCTGTAGGAATGGAAGTTCAGCAATGTCAGCCTCTAAATAGGGTGATGACTTATGTTAATTATTTATAAATTAATTATTTGGGAAAGAAGATGATATCACTGGTAAAAGGCTGTATTTCACAACCTCGCATCCTACTCAGGCTAAGTGGCAGTGACATCTGCAAGGTGGAGCCATTGACCTATGTGGTATAAATGGTCTCTCTTACATAATTAGTAGTTTTTACTTTTAATCAAGGATACAGAAAACTAAAAAAGTGACAGCTAGCCTGAAAAAAAGGCTCAATGAATGTAAGAATATGATGACATTTGGTAAAATGTCACGATTAGTGATGTGTTTTCACCTGTCCAGGTCCTGTCTGCTTCTCCTTCTCTTTACTGGTGTAAATCAGCTTGGGATACTTAAGTAATAGAAGACCAGAACAACTGTTTTCTATGGAATCACTTTCTATGGAGTCAAACTCTTCAGGTATTCAAGTAAACACAATGTAGGGTTCCACTGCAATTAGGTAATAACCTGTCAAAAATAATAAATGTCCATCTTTATATAATTAAAAGTGTTATAAAGGGATTATCTTATCTTCAAGTGTCACCAAGATTCTTGCAGGACAGTAGCTCGAGAATACTGTTAACACCAGTATTGTGTGGGATAATCAGAAGAAAATATTTATTTATACTGCATAGCTGTGAAATCATTTGATTGTTTGCTGCTAAAACACAAACAATTATTGCTACCCTGTAGCATTAGTGAAAGCAAGCATTTCACAACATGAAAAGAAAAACAACCTGAAAGAACCTCACACGGCTTTGTATTTCTCGGTTGCAAGAAGAAAAAGTACAATATTAACTCCCATGAAGCCATAGTGTGTAGTCTGTGTTATATGTCTTTGTTAAGGGATTGAGGATCAATAACTCACCTCTTTATTTCTGTGTGACAGCTGGCAATATTTATAGTGTATCTGCAGAGCTGCTGCTGTTCCCCTAGATAGATAAATCATAGCAGGCTCAAACATTTGAAATATTTTTAAACAAAAAAATAAATCCACATTTCTATTTATTTTGTTCATATTTTAAAATCCTTTAGTATTTTAGAGAGTTGTCCATCACCCTGAGGCCTTACTTTATTTTTTAATTGACATTATCACATGCTTCAAAGATCAAGTACTTTCAAGGCAAACAAACCATTGCAGGATCTGGATAAGGGTCTAACACAAAGTCACACAAGAATGCAGGAGGGACTGGACAAAACCAGGCACTCCTCTCTGACATCAAGCAAAGCAGGCACTAGGGAAAGTCGTGTTGCCTTAGGTGTGTACAGTACCACCCTTCAAGGGCAAGGAGGCTGGCCCAGACTATCCCTGCTCATCTCTCAGTTTCTTCTCAAAATGCTGAGTCCACACGGAGGACGTGCAGAAAATGAAGCAGCAGCTCAGTCTGTTCCATCATAACTTCACCAAGCTATGAAAATAATCTTACTTGAAAAGTAACCATTTTGTTGAGGAAGATGAGAAAGAGGTGGCACACTTGCATGTGTGAGAAAGTGAGAAAAAGGTACATTTTGGAGGAATCTCTTAGATTTCTCATTGAAGTTTGAAAAGTTTCCAGTGCTCTGTGACATTGCTGTGTGTGTTTGTCAGACAAGAAATGTCAGAAAGTTACAGAACTGGCACAGATTTGATTATTTGCCTTTTTAGTGTATGGGAGTTTATGTGGGAACTTTTGTTGGGAATGAACTGCAGAAACTGAATGTTTTCTTTAACCTGTCAGTGCTTGTTTTGAGAAAGGTGTTCTTAGCAACTGTTTTTTTTCTCAGGACTGACATGAAGCAGGTTTCTAGGGCTCAGATTCTGCTGTTTTTTTTCTGTCCCTGTTTCTTTGGAGGTATGCTAATTTCTCTAGGCCAAGATATATCCATGGGAAACTCTGAATTCAGTTTTTTCAAATTATTCAGGACTTAATTTTCTTTATATTATAGATGAAAAAAAATGATCTGTTTTTTTTTAAGCATTCTTTCCCAGAGTATTCAGATTTTAGGCTCACTTTCTATCCCACCTCAGCCTCCTGAGAATAACTGTTTCTGAATTAATTCAGCTGAAAAAACCCCAAACCAAATCATTTTTGCTGCTGTGGAGTGGCTTCCAGCAAGCTATGAGAGCTTAATTTCAGGTTACTTGCCAAGATACTCTTACTTGTGAGTTGATTTAATCTCCCAATAATTGTATCCTCTGTGTACTGTCTCCCCAAAGTTGGATCTCTAGTACTTTATTTCTGCTGGCTCCGGGGGGCCGGCCGTGGCACCGGGGCTGCCATCGGGGGCTCTCGAGCGGCTCTGGCCCGGGATCCTGGAGGGCTGCAATGACAGCTTTGGAGCTGGGGAGAGTGCAGTTAGATCCTTTGAATTGCTTTGCCTAACAACCCACTCATTTAATGAGGTTGATAAGTGGGTTCCTACCTTCCATCAGACTCTTAGGAGTGAATAGAAACCATTTCAGTCCCGTGCGGGAGAGAGGTTTGTGTTGTCCTCAATACAGTTGGAGACCTTGTGGTGCTAATTTGTGTTTATAATGCAAATTTAAACACGTACATTTATAAACTTAAACAATTCTATGTACAGAACTTCAATGTTTGCCCATAATAAATTAAATCCTTTTCTACAAATACTGTGAAATATAGAGTCAGACTAAAGGACTTGCTTCTGAAGATGAAGCTATGGACAATATTCTAAGTGAAATTCTCTAATCTCCCAAAGCATTTTAAATTACATTTTATTAACTCCCTTTCAGTTGGCACAGTTTTTCCCATGTTTAAAGACAAGTACCTTAACGTTAGGACGAAAGGCTCATGCAGTATAGAATAATTGACCATGAGGTAAAAATGAATCTTTTTTACATGACATGAATAAATAACCCAAGTTTGATTTGAGCTTTAGCATTGCTAACACATCTGCTGTTAAGCCCATGTCGTAAAGCTCCGTGTGTGGCTGTAACTTTAACTCACAAAACCACCGTGGAACAAGTATCTAACATATATTTAGGCACTTTGTCTACTAGCAAGAGCAGCATATGGAGCAGCAGGACATAAGAATCATATACTGTGACAAAGAACTAAAGAAGGTAACAAGCATAGCTTTCCTGTGTGTTAAAGGACTGAGCACTTTGGAAGTGAGTTTGTGAAATGTTCAAAGGGTGGACTTGACCTACGTAAACATGGAGAAACAGAGTAATTTCCATTCTTTCCCCAGCCTCAACACTTCCATGTCACACTTCAATCTTTCATTCATAAATGGAAATTTAAATTTATTTATAATTACTAAAAACTACTTTTATTTAACCAGACAAAATCTGGGACTAACATGATTTAAGATATTTTTTACTTGGGAAGGTGAAATCAATGATGTCACATGCTGGGAGACTAGTGGGTAGTCTGCATTCTTCTGTGCCACAGTTTGCTTGGAAATATCTTTCCTATTTTGAAACCATTATTGTCGCCATTAGAGAAATCAGATAATGCCTTGTGGTGTGTTATCTCATCCCTCACTAGAGGGAAAATGCAGAGCAATACAAAAGTATTAGTATTAATTTTTGTATTAATTTTTAAAGTTTAAACATGAAGGCCTGGGAGGAGAAAGAATTGCTTCAAATCCTTAGCTAGAGTCAAATCTTTCTTAACTTACTTATGGCTCATCAAGATGGCCGAGATTTAATTTGTAATGATGATGTATTTGCACTACTTTAGATAAAATCTTACTCCATTCAGGGAAATGTTTCATTGTTTGCTGGCTGGATCTGTCTCATGAGAGTTGGTTGAGAGAGGTATTAGTGGTTTAGCTAAGAATTTATTTGCTTTCAACTCAATACTAGCATTACTACAATGAATTTAGTAGATTTATGAAGTCCTGACTCAATACTTAGGAGTCAAACAGGGTGGAACAAATTTTAGAATTTTTCAGAAAACTCAGTGAAGGAAACAATGCACTTAATTATGCCTGCTTTTACAGCCATGGGCCATTCATGTTATCAACTCTATATTCATCCATAACTCAGAGTAGACAGATCTCTCCATACACAAGAGATAGGATTTCCCACTTTGAGTGTCCTAGCCTGTGCTGTAATCTATTTCACTCTTTGACAGTTGCCACACTTTCATTTCATGTGATACAAATGACTTTCCCTCAGATCCACAAAAAATATGTTGAACTTCTTTTATGTAGTGACATCACTGAATTTAACTTGGCTCAAGAGGGCAAAAGGTTTCCCAATCATTTACTGTTCCTTTTGCTGAAACGTTGACTAAAAAAGGTCTACTTATCAATCTGCTAAATGCTGGGAAATTGCATTTTTATGTGCTGTTAGTATGTAACCTTTTCACTGCTTCCCTGTACCTTACATTGCTGATGTCATTCTGAAAATGTCATAGATCAAACCTTTGAGTAAAGATGTAATACAGAACAAACCTGACTTTTTATGACCTTAAGACCTGATTTAGTTGGCTGCATTATTTGTGTTTACAGAATATGTAAACTCTTCCCTATCTGCATAAGACAATATTTTTTGTTTTGGTTTTGTTTTTATTTTGCTTCCCTGTGTTTGAAATTAGAATAAAAATGCTTCTACCCAGTAGAAATCACTTCTTGCATAAAAATCAACATTCTTAAATAAGGAATGAGTGGCAAGTATGGACCCACCTTCCACTTTCAGGGAAATACCTTCCTCTACTCCCTCCAGTTACAATTGCACTAAGAACGCTTCACAGGAAGGAAAGAAGTTTGTAATTGTTTTGTGTATTCACATTTAACCAACTACCCTGGCAGGCCACTGAAAATGCTTCCTCTCAGAATCCTGTTTTCAAATCAGCCAAATTGAATTTCAAAGGAGATCTTTTACCAACTGCATCAGTAACAGATTAAAGAGAGCAGATTTTAGTGAACAGGATTATTCCTGTCAGTGGTATGCACAGCACCACTGTCTCTTGTTTTGGATTGATACTCAAATACTGGAGCCTTGACTGTAGATTCTAAGAGGAAAGCTTGGATACAGAGGGAAAGCTGTGGACTGGGGCACTGCAGTTAATGTAGTTTAATTGGTTTCATTGATTTTTTCTTTTTCTTATTGTAGCACAATAATTGTGAAGCACATTCTAGATACTGTCCTCAGTTGTCATAACTGTCACTTCCCCAGAGAAAAGTGCCATTGTAAACATAAACATCCACACTGCAAAATGAAAAAAAAATAAATATTGGGTGTTCTACTGTGCAGTATCTGTGAAAACCAAGAATTGTTTTCACATTATTCATTTATTTAGAAAGTGCAGCTGGCCTGCTTCTACTTCTAAATCCTCTAATATGCCTTAGGAATGTCAGACTCAGATTCCGATGTAAGAACCCTTATTGCAAAATTAATTCTTTATGCTTACCTATGAAGACACTTGTAAAGATGGCGACAAAAACGTGTTTTACCAAGCACAAATTACAAGGGGAGACTTCTGTGTTCTTTTCCAGAACCAATCTATCACTTCTGCTTTGGAAAACTTAAAAGTACATCATGGAGGTTGTCTTCCTGCTGTACACCTTAATCTGCTTCCTGGTCATGGTTTCAGGAAAGGACTTGGTTTTGCTGATGGAAGTTTCTGACAGTTAAAATGCCCGCTGTGAAATTGTGGCAGCCACTAATCTAGACTAATTCTTTCCTTAGAAGCCAGAAATATCTTTGCAAGACATGATATACGTGCAGCAAAAGCAAACCATGTCTGCTCTCCAGCTCCCCTACCACCCTTTCAAAGCAGAAGGGTGTCATGGCATGATCCTGGGAGCGAGTGCTGTGACCCCTGCCCCAGGAGAAAAGAACTGGAGTCCCTAATGCTCCCTGGCTGGAGCTGTGCCCTGATGGATTTCACTGCCACCTGACCCTTATGTAGTTTGAGAGGTGCCCACTGTGATCTCTGGGCATTCATGGATCACATGTTACAGGGGTTGACTTTTAAACCTCCCTCAACTCATGGTCCAGAGTTGCCAATTTATCAGATTCAACCTGTGATACATAATTCAAAATTCTGATTAAGCCATGCAGAAATCTGTTCAATTCTTTGCATTGCAGTCTGCTTTTTAAAAATCCTTTCTCTGGTTCTCTGGGAGGGGTTACGACTTTTCTGTTTGAGACAGCTGAAGAAATGTAAAGCTTTTTTTTTTCCCCCCAAGCAAATTCTACTCTACTAGTATTTGGGTGGAAGTAATTAATTTGGATTTAATCACAGTAAATTTTGCCTATAGAGCTATAAGCATTGTGGCAGTCAATTACAAAATCACTCAAGCAGTTGTTACTGAAGGAATGCAGGATGGGGGAAGAGTATTAATCTAGTAACCTAAAATTAAATTAGCCAGCAGAAAGAAAAATAACCCAAAAACACTACCAAAGAAAACTCTTTCATTTTTTCAAGAATTTATTCTTTTCACTCTTCCTCAAGTACCATCAAAAAGTTTTCTAGACAACTCTTTCTCCTCAGAAATGTAATTGAAAAGGGCATCTCATTTGCAGATGAGCTATGTCTCTGAATACATTAGTGAAAATATACAGCAGCCAAGTCACTAAAGGAGCATGTATAATGAAGAGATTGTCATCAGGTTCTAGAGTGATATCTGTTTGTAAATTCATGTGTGGCAAGCTTTGGACAACGAACAAATCTCCATGTCAGTCAAACCCATGGTACCTGTTTGATTTCAGATGTATTTTTGAGGTCCACTGAGACCATAAAAGAACTTCCCACGTTGGTAGTCATTTCCCAGCCAAATCAAAATGGCAGAGTTCACCAGGCTGACAAGGGGTTGAATGTGTTGACATAACTTTTCATTTTACAAAATTTATAAATCAAAGGACTTTGCTTTTTTTCAACAAATATCAATACCAGCCTTCATTCTATTCTTATCTGAACTGTGAAACTTGTAAACAATAAAAGAGTTTTATTTTTCTAGTATTCTAAGACACATCCACTTTTACATGGATACTGAAAATAGGAATGAATGTGTTTTAAGATGACAGATTGAGCTGTGTGTAACGATCAAGTTTAATGCAATTTTTTCCTATACAAATCTAGCAGTTCTATGATTTATTTTTAATTTAGAAATTCTACAACTTTGCCATTTACATAGAGTAAAAACAACTCTTAAAAGGTTTTGTAGCCAAACATATTTCTGCTTTTTAGCAGAAAATAGTAAAAAGTATTCATCAAAAATAGAATTTTCTTTCTTCTGGCTTTCCCATCAAAGTGGTTTGTTTTTTTTTTTTTTGACAGTGCACATGAAATATACCACTTAGTTTTCCATGATCTGAAGGTACAATTTAATTTCACTTCTAATTAGCAAAAAATGCTTAATTAGAATAACAATGGACATTCAACTTAGTGCCTTTCTTGCCTGATACAAACCCTATTAAAAACACATCAGATGTCCTTGCCATAGCTTGGTCAATTTGTAAGTTGTGGTATGACACACACTTTTTTTTTTTTTTTTTTTTTTTTTTTTTTTTTTTTTCCATACCTCTGTACAACCCTTTTGAAATTCTCTTTCACAGGGCTGTTGTGAGAGAGATGGATGCTGGATTCTGCTGCTATATGCAGCCTTTCATTTAGCTAAATCTGATTTGGACTAGGTCGACTTCCATAAGAACAATCTCAAATGTTCTTAGTTTTTGTAATACCGTCTGGTGAGTAGAGGATGTACTTTGTAGAAGGAAGTAAAAGAAACAGTTTAATCACCTGTTGAAGCATTAATTCAATTGAATTCTTGGGGAAGAGTTATATCAGGTAAATAATAGCTCTTTGGCTTGATTCTGCAAAGAAATGTGGGCCTGGAATTACATTTTTTCTTTTCCCTGCTTATTGGTGTACATGTGCAATTTGGTCACATTACAAATTAAAGGTCTCAACCACAGGTTCCAAGAAGAAATGGAACTCTGGATGAGACAACACCTGGCATCAGAAAAGGGATTCCAGGAGAGCAGAATGGACATATGAAATGGCATGTTCTCCAAGTGAATTTGTAAGAGGATTTGTTCTCCTGTGTAGCTGTTTCACTTTCAGGTGACAGCCTCGGGCCTCAGGGTGCTGGTGACAATTCAGCACCATCAGCAAGAGGCAGTTCCATAAGCTGTATGCAACATATTGGTTTTCCTTCCTCAAAGGAAAGTTTCCAACAGATCCTAAAACATGAGGGCAGACTTTATGGCATCTCTAAATTTTTAAGAATATCCATTGTACTTATTAGTGTCGTCTTGGTTCAGATGCAAAGCTAATTGAAATCAAGAGCGTCTCTATTATTTCCCATTGATGGCAATGTTCAGTAGAAGCAGCTTGAGCCATGACTGAAATTGAGTATTTCATTAAAAAACTGCATTAATTGTACTGCTTTGTGGAAATATTTTTAACTGCCCAGCATACTTGAGCAATTCCTTAGAAAGATCTGTGTTCTTTCTCCTATGAACATTTTGATTCAAATCTCTGTCTACTTTTTCTAGTGTGTTATGTCTGTCTTGGGTTACATTATGAGCAGATGGAAGTATTTCTTTTAAAAATATATTAAAATAAATTGTCAGAATTATATCTTATCAAAATGCACTGTTTCCTCTGGGTTTACATGTTAAAATATGTTATGAACATAATTTCTTTGTCAAGGAGTCAATTGTCTCATCAATGAGTCAATGACTCAGAAGAGTCAATGCTCTTTTAAGAAGACTGGGAAAGAGGCAGGAGTGATTATTTCTGTACCCAACTTCTGAGCCTGCTCAGGGGAGAAGAGGCTCCAGACCTACATGTGAGAATATGGAGTTACAGCAGGGAACCAAAAGCCTGCAGCTCCACCAGACAGTGTCAGACTCAATGAGAAGGAGAGGCAAGACAACCAGGCCCAACTGGCAGCAGAAGGTGGAAGAGGCTTGGAAAGAGGAGATGGTAACTGCTTATCTCAGTAAGTCTGCAGTTTCATATCATGTTTTGTTCCCTGAGAGTATCCTGAAGTGTGGATGTGTGAATATACTAAACTTTACTGGTCCTTCTAACTCTGATCTCTCGGATGTTTTTCTTTCATCCAAAAGGAAATAAAAAATTACACTCTGAATTGCATGAAAAAATAGGGCATAGACATCAGTGAAAGGGTGTAATTAAGTTAATTTCCTTTCAAATAATCAGATTTCATTGCTGAGAAGGAGGAAAATAAACATTGCTGGGATAATTAAGTGTTAAGTAAGAGAATGTGGCAAGTGGCATAAACAGAAATGGTATTTTTCTTTGCATCCATTAATGTGCAAAAGAAACCATTGATTCTAATTTATCACACTATTTAAGAAGGGACATTCATTAGCTCAAAATCTGTAATCTTTTTTATCCTAGAGTGGCAACATGTGCCTACTTGTGGGGAATCTCCCTTCTCAAAGTTCAGTGCTGACAGGAGGCTCACTGCCACAGCTCCCTGCCAGCCTCCTTTGTGTCTGCAGCAGCAGCAGCCAAGGCCCAGCACAGGCAGAGCTCTGGTGCCTTCAGTGTGGCTACACATTGCCACAGAGTACTGAGCACTCTCCTCTAGCAGGTTTCTGTCCAATTTGGGGACAAATAAGGAGTTTTATCATTGGGTTGGGACACCTCAAATGAGAGCAGTCAGGTCTCAGTGTGTATGACACATCATAAACAGTGTTGTTTCTGTACAGAATTCGAGGTTGGATAAGAATTTAGGTCTGTCAGTGTATGTGTGGTCTAAAAATTAAGTGTTCGCTTCCTTGTACCAACTTAATACTTGCTTACCACCTCTACAATGTCACGTATGGTTTTCAGTGGTAAAGGTGTTGGTATGAAAAGCCTTTTGTTTCAAATTAACTATGAATGATATGCAGAAAAAGCCCAAAGCATCACACTTCTTAATACGGCATTAAGATTTAGGAAGTTGTTTATTTTCCTAGATTAAACCAGATTATTTCTCAAATCAGGTATTTATATATGAAACACAATTTGTGAGAAAGAAATGTTTATGTAGAAGAGAAAAGCCATTAAAATAATTTCTGGCAGAATATTTGTAGCTGCTGAAGTGCAGTCACTGCACTGAGGTACAGTGGAAATTCTCAGGGAAGTGTGATTTTCATTTACAGACCATAATGAACTTCAGGCAGGGTTTTAAAAATCTATGGTGCTTGGCAATCCTTTTGGTGGTAATCCTTTGGAAAAAATGTGGAAGCGAATACAGGGGTTTTACAAATGGAATTTATGTTCACAGAATCAATGCATTACCTATGTGTGAAAAAATCTTATTCCTTCCTTTCCTTTTACTTTGATGTGTATTGATAGAGCCCCAAGGCAGCAGAAGTATATTTCAAATTTGGGTAGCTGTGGCAGACAATGCAGTGAGCTGGTGCAAGGTGTCAGGATGATGAAGCAGCAATTCACAGTGCTTCATTTGCAGAGTAGGAAGAAAGGAGGAATGCTGGAATGAGCTATAAGTGGGGGCAAAGGATCCCTGTAGTCATAGATCATCAGCTGAATGCAATGTCATGGGATGAATACCATCCTGAGTCCTCAGCAGTATCACTTATGTGCTTATATCTGTCCTTTGTGACCTGTGGGAACATTCCACTGCCTTCAGTAACCTTGCAAAAAATCCATTTAAATAGAAATTGCAGAAGGGACCACTAGGACACTAAGTTAATATATATCTAAAAATCCATATGTTACAGTAACTATGATGCTATTATCAGGTGGCAATCCTTATACAGTTTAGGATTCTTGATGAGATCATAATGCCTTCCACTGCCATAATTATTACATCCAAATCAGGAAGAAAGAAATTTTAATTTTTATTTGCTTTCTTTCCAGCAAGTACAGGTACAGGTATATGGGTATGATTTTCTGAGTCTGTGGAGTTTTTCAGCCTGTAGTAGCTGATTTCTTTCTCTTGAGAGAATCCATCCCTCTCAAGGACAGTGAATGTAAATAAGTCTTTTATCTTTTCATAACATGCTAGTTTTCTCATGCAACCCTCTCACAGGTGTTGTTTCTATTATTTAACCATTGAAGAGAAGTGTTGTCTTTACTGACCAACTAAATTGTTCTTCAGCACAGCATGTTATAAAAGGGCTGTGCAAAATTGTAAATAAAGCCTTCTGATGTTTCTTCTAACTGGAGTCAATCTCTTTATTTTCATGTCCAACAACGACACAGGTATTAGGTTTAAATCAGTTATTGTCCATTTTCTGGTGAGGACACAGAGTGTGTCAGTAGTTGATAATTTGAAATAGTCAACTAACAACTATTGTTTCTTCTCTGAGACACTGCTGAAGAGCTGAATACTGAATTGCAAATAGGCTTGCCTCTGTCTCTTGTTTTTGTACTTTTTCTAAATCTGTTTTTATTGAGCAGCTTTTGATATTATCTTTAGGAAAGGAATGTGATGAGATATTAATTTGCTTCCTTCCAATTTTCCACTGCAGATTATTTTGCTTTTCAAAGCTAATCATAATCAGTCCAATGCAAGATTTTTCATTCAAACTTATTTTTTACATTATTTTACATTATTTTATGATCCCCTAACATAGTACATTTTCGCAACTGATTCATAGTTTTCTCCAGTAAAAATAGTAGGTTATGAAAAAAGGTTGAGTTTTCAGATGCATAATGTGAATTGCTTTCACTTTTTGATTTGAATGGTGAAGCATCCCCTGTAGCTGAAACTTCTGGCAAACATCATAAACAGCAAGACATAGGATGAATTAGAACTAAGAGCAGTGATGTTTCAAATTTGCTGTGCCTACTTTTAGCTATCATATAATTTAGATCTAAAATTATGTTCTGCTTGAATACTAAATACTCAGAGCAGTGGGACCTACAAAGTGTGGCTAAAAACCTCTAAAAGGTTTCTGTTGCTTCCTCTTCTTAATAAAAACCCTAAGCCCCCCCCAAAAAAACCAAAACAAAAGCCAAAAACCAAACAAACAACCAAACAAAAACCACCAAAAGAAAAAGAACGCCCCCACCAAACCCCACCTCAAAAAAATCCCCCCAAAACCCCACCAAACCCCAAACTGTCCCCACCCCTCCTCTCCCCATTATGTAGAGCTCCCAATTTTGTTTCCAAAAATGAGTAGTGTAAAATTCAGTTTTGTAACAATAATGTGCTTGCTCTCTCTACTGTAGTCTTGGTCAAACTCAGTTTTAACTCACAGAATTTAGACTGAAAATTGTATTGAAGATCACACTAGGACTTGCTAGAGTGAGGAAAAAAAATCTAGGCTTTGTTTTCAAAACTTTCTTGGGTGCACATTGTTTAACATTTGTTGATACACTGTTATGGCTCTCCCAGACTGAGGGAATCACTAGGCTTCCTTTCCACAGCACTGCATTGCAGAGCTGTGAGAATAAATAATTGTGGATGGTGATTTTCAGGTGCTATTAAATAGATCTATTATACTCTACAGTTGCCATGCACTTCTAAACTACCTTGGACTCACAATATCTGTTCTATTAATTTTATATTCATCTTGGACACACTGTCTTCTGAAAGCTCACCTTTAAGAATGGGATCAGCATAAACTGTACTGATAGCAGAGACTGGGCAATTGCACACAGTTATTTAGGTTTCCAGGGGCCTCCCTCTGCTTTGTTTAAGGAAGGTAGACATGGGAGACATCTACGTGATCTGTCTCGGCCTTCACCCCTGACAATCGTGTGAAAATGTTGTCATTGTGAGAGAAAACTCATGAAGAACACACTGTGTTTATCAAACCTGTTATAATTAAGCCTGTCCTGTCTTCTTCAATAATAAAATGTGATACTTTGTTTTGTAATTCTAGGATTAAGAAGTAAGCTTCTGAATGTATGGGAAAATTCTAGTAGTAAATCCCATTTTGATTTCATGAGAATTATATGAAAAGATGTAGTTTGATTGTAACTGAGGACTCACCATAGAGGTAATAATTTTCAGCTTTGAAAATACACTGTTTTAGTATTAGTATGTATTAGTAGTATGTAACTGCAATTAAAATAATCATCTGACTCGGGAAATGCAAGATATGTAGTATAAAACAAAAAGGGCCAGCATATGACAAATCTGGGAGTGGTGAATAAATAACCTGTAGGAAACTAAAAATAAATTCTATTAATTTGAAATGAATTAATTAGTTTTAAAAAGTAGCTCTATAAACATTTGAATTTTTTCTTCACTTAAATTGGTATTGCAACAACAGTCGCAGAAAGTACGAGTCACATAATAGAAGATTGATGTAGAATAGAAGATTGATGTAGCAGCTCCTACCCCTCTGTGTCAGAAGCAGAATGCCCTGAGCTGTTTGGGTATTTCTACGACAAGCAAACATTGAAATATCACAATCTTAGAGCCCAGGGTATTGAGGTAAACCGAGACTACTCTCTGGGTTTCTGTAATACATCAGGCTGTAATTTGTGGTTATTCAGCAGCTGCCACAAAAATAGTTGCACTTTCCCTATAGTCAGCTGGAGCAGGACTGCAGGATTGCCACCTCAGTGGAAGCTATCCTTAGTCATGAATCAGAGCCCTGGATATTTTCAAAGGCTAGGATTTATCCAGTTATCCCCATTACTCTTCTCTCTTGATTAGTTTTTAAGTTCTGTGAACTGATTTAATCTGTCATTAAATGAGGGAATCAGCAGACTCATGGGCTGTACTGGACTGAAGAAGACAGCTAAAGGGGGTACTACCTTTGGAGCTGAAGGTAAGCAAGTGTTACTGCATCCTCCTCAGTAGTGGGGGAACTGAAATCATGGTGGTTAAATTAGTTCACAGAAGTCCCTAAAATTGAACTGGGATAGACTTTGCCTGGAAAGATTACATAACATGCCTCCAGAACTAGATCCCATTCAAGAACCTGGAACATTCTTCACTTAAATGCTCTGAGTTATCCACTGAAAATGGAGTTACTGACTCGAGGAATACATTTGGTGTGGGCAACTCAGGGTGCAGCTGCAATGGGAGCTCCAGGCTGAGCTCTGGGTGCTGGGAGCCTGAGACAGGAGTCCATGAACTGCTGATGTTTTTCATGACAAAGGATTGGGAATCTGGTGGGAGACACTCAGGGACATGACAGGAGCTGAGGACCCCAGACTTTTGCACACTTTTACTGTGAGAGGATAAAACCTCTCACATAAAAGGGGTTCCTTTTTCGGGGTCCCTCTGTGGAGGCACAAGCTAAAGCTCTTGTTTGTTATTTAGTGTTTGCACCAAGATTAAACCATTTGGAGGATCTGGATGTCTGAGGCTCTCCTATGGGAAGCCTAGAGTGGGGAAACCTGCTCTGACTGTGAGTGTGGAGGTGCAGCTGCAAAGGGGCTTCAGTCCCGGCTGAGGCTGGGGGGGTGGGACTGCAAGAGTGGCTCCTGGATGGGAGAGGGAGAGTTTCCTTAACACTGCTGATGTTTAGCTTTCCCTGGAAGTGTTTTGAGCAGTAGCTAAATAATTTTTATGGAATTGTAAAAAAGTGTAAAGTTAGTTATATGATTGTCTGTAACATGGAATTAGGGATTGCTTGTTCTCAGGTTTCAAAGTAATCTTGTGAAGTGTGTGGTATCATGTACACAAAAAGCACCACTACCACCAGCTGATAACTGTCAACCTGATTTTTAAAATTTATTTACTTTCTTTTTACTGATAGGAGTTCATATCTATAAACTTTTCCAGCTGATATGTCAGAGAGAAAAAAAGTAAAATATTGAGATATACTTCACAGAACTCAGATCATATATTCTAAACCAAAATCAGAATCAAACCACTTTATTGAAGACTTAAATGTAATTAACAATCAGTGAACTATATATTAAGAATCAATATCAGATAATCCACAAAACTGGATGCTTACAAAATGTTAAATGCCCACACATTTCAAAACACATTTTTTTAATGAATCCTACCCTCAGTGATGGGCTCAGACCCCCTTCCCCCACCCTTCCTGAATGATGCATATCCCCTCCAAGTTTGGGTGCCTGCTTGGTGCACCCCAGGGTCTCCCTCTCCTGGTTGGATTGTGAGTGCTCATCACATCTGATGACAAAGATGCTCTGTGAGGCCTTGGCAGAGGCTGTGCTGCTTCTGTGACCACTTGCAGCACCATCATAACATGTTTTGGCCACCTCTCTGTCAATCTCCAGGTTTCCCCTCTCTTACAAATGCTTATGCTTCAATAATTCTTTTCAGGCTGGCTTCTTTGTTTCAGAAGTCTCTGTAATTTCTCAGTTATTTAATCCAGCTGATGACTGTCTTTCACTTTAATGTGAACTATGTGGGGCAAATGTCCTCCCGGATAGCTTTGTGAAATATGAGTCACTGATGTTGTTTATTCTTACACTTCTGTCATTGCAAGTGTTATCCAGGACATTGGTCAAAGGTGGACCATGGGAACACTCACATATTATGCAGTTGAAAAGAAGTATTTACAATAAATGTTTTGAAAGCTTTTGGTTTGTTTTCAGCTGTGAGTGGATGGAAACGTTGGTGTTGAAAATATAAATTCAGATGTTAAAAGACAAAGGTGAATGCTTTGGAAATTTTCACTTCTCATAGTTTTGCCATGCACTGGCCCATGCTTGTCTATCTGTTGGCACAGTTCATCTTTCTGCCCTTAATAGAACAGAACCATGTGGAAAAATCAAGGATAGATCTAAGTGGTTTTGTGTGTCCTTGATAATAAATACATATATATGACTCCCTTCATAACTATTATGTTAACTCTTATGTAACATAGTTCCCAGTTTGATCTTTATATTCATTTGTATTTTAGAGTGTGTTAGGGCACTTCAAGTCTTGCATTATGCTCCCATAATAAGCTGTTGATAAGATGAATTCTGCTGCGTTCTTTTGCTTATATGGATTAATGAACATTGTGTTTTCTGTTGGAAAGGACATTTGCTCTCTGTTTTATCTTAACTGTGTCTGCTTTGTAGAGATATTTTGTAAAAGCTTTAAAACTAAATCTTACCCATGTGTTCATGTGTTATGGTAATATCAAAAATGTTTTGTTTTTTTTTTTGTTTTACCTCAAAGCGGAATTCCTCTTAAATCACCTTTGGCTTAGCAAAAGCAGGCAAAGGTATGTAAATGCTTGGTCAAGTTAGGTTTGCACTTTTCTTTTACAAGTTTATTTATATGTAAAAGTTACATGGTAAATAGGAAAGAGCAAGTAGAAATAATGAGAACATGGCTTTCTTCTTAGCTTACCTGCAGTGAACATTTAAAGGATATATACAGACGAACAGAGATTCCATTTCTGTGGGTTTTTTATCTCCAAGCCTTTACTGCACTACCTAGAGTAGAATTTAGGTGTTATTTGCAATGTCAGTAGTCTGTAGGAGTGAAAAAAACTTCTCATGTTTAGCACAGGGCTAAGTACATTCCACACTCATGACAATGTTATAGCTAAAAGTATTACAGGACTTGATGAAAGTAATTTGCAGTGTTTTGGTTGAAGACTGAAAAATTGCACCTGCAAAGACATAAGCTCCAAATTCTTGTGGAGAGCAAAACATAGTAATTGTCTCCACAATCCAGGACAGCGATCCTTTCTTTTCTCTACAGCCAAAGAAGCAGAAAATAAGAGGAATGTATCTGTGCTGCAAAAGTAATTGAAGTACCTTGGTATTAAAGAAAACTGCTCTCTCCCATCCTGTCAGAAGAGGGAATAATGAACCTTGCTACAACAAGGTAAGTACTTTTTCCTTTTCCTTCATGGCTGACATTTTGCAGCAGTGTGTATATCATTGACAGAGACTTGATTACGGTACCAAAGAAGATTCACACATTCTAACAGGAATGATATCTTTCTGGCTTCTGGAGGCCAGTCACTATTATTGCTGTGTATTTCTTGTTTTACTTTAGTTAAAGCTGCTGATATCTTTCTACCTTTTCTTACTCTGTAAAATGGATTTTACAATATGTCCTTTCTCTTTTTCTATTATAAACTCGTATACATGTATAGGTTGGCTGTCGGGTTTGGCTTCTGATCTTTATTTTTTATCAATTACATTAAAAATCCAGGAGGAAAGGAACAATCTTTATTACTTTGATTTAGATTTTTTTTTTTTAATACAGCAAATCTGTGGAGACCAAAGACTGTCTTCATCTTCTTCCAGAAAAATTAGTGCAGTGGGTCTCTATGCATCACTGCCCGACACTGGACTCATTATAAAGTCTTTTCTATACTAAGTAGCTTATCTTTAACAAGTAAATCCACTAGAGTTCACGGAGTATATACGTGATTGTAGCAGGAGTTACAGTAGGTATTAAAAAGCTGAGGTAGATAATACATCTAAAAATGGAAATGCAAGAGATATAGCTCAAAACACTATTGCAACCCTCATACTGCAACTGCACCTAATACAGGAAGAACTTAGCCTTTGTCACAGCAACAAATCCCAACACAGATATGATTGCCAAATTTTCTTCTTTTATAAAAATGTGATCAATGACAGCTAACTATCACAGCTGCAAAAGTTTCCATGAGCTACATCTCCTCAGACATTATGGAGGAGAGTAAATATAGTAAATAGTAATCTGAGCAGAACATAGATCACTGAGAAAAGCATCTTTTAAGCATTGTATGGGCCAAGGGGATGTTATTTAGTTTTCACTATTGTATGTACACCTGCAATCCAGTACTACATTCTGTATAGCTATAATTTTTGTTCAGAATATCCAAAATCATGGATTAATAGAATAGTTTGGGTTGGAAGGGAACTTTTGGGTTGATTATCTTCTACCATACATGTGGCAATCAATTGACTTTCAGGTGTTCCTTTTGCTAAAAACCATGAAAAGAGAATAGCATGTGACAAAATAATTTCATTTAGTTTTAGATTAACACTTTTAGCCCCATAGTTGAACTAAGTGGTGATTCTTGCTGAGAGCCATGTTTCATCACCAATACAATAAAACCTTAAAACCCAAAGATGGTTTTGTTAAACTTCTGCTTAGGATGAATGCTTGAATGTTCAAGCATCATCAAAATTCTCTATTTTAACATTTTGAAATGTATTTTTATGTTCTTTATTTTTGGTATTAGATATTAACAATCTCAGGGTTTAACAAATTAACAGATACTAGCAAACACAGGATTTTTTATTGCTTCAAGAATTCTGAAGACTTCAGTCTTCACTTACAGTTTGGATGAACATGTTTTTTCAAATCTCACTTTTTTAGTGAAACTGCCATTTTGCCGTCTGGACATTTCTTGTTATGCTCCTTTTGAGACTATAAAGTGCAGAGTGGTTCTTGATTGTACTGTTTGAAACAGCGCTAAATTTGTATACAGAGATCTGTAAATGTAGCAGTTTCAGCCCCAGTAACTACTGAAATGAAACAACTCCTTTCTTCATGTTAGTGGACCTCCTTTTCTTTGATCATTACTTTTTCTATGACCATGTGTTAGCTTTCTCTGATCCGTTTTTGGCTTCATGCTTTTTCTGTACCTCCTGACTGTACTATAACCATGGCAATTTAATCCAGAGTAAACAGAACATGTACAAGCAATTTATATTTTGTAGGCACTGAAATTCAAGGCCAGCCCAAAGACAATGTCAGATGTGAGCAATGCATTCAAGACAAAACCGTGAATCATTGCAACTGGAGGAATGGCCCATTTTCAGAACTCACCACTCTTTTCTTCCCTGATGTTATTGCTCTGGAGATGTGGGACATATTTTGGATGATGGTGTTTATTCAAAAGCCTCATCTCCCTGTTCAGGATGGAGTCTGAATTTCAATTTTGATACACTGTTGACACTAGAAACAGATGGCTGTGAAGCCACTGGAGTAAAATAGCTGCTGGGAGAGGTTAGCTGAGTTTGTGTCTTGTGTTTTGAAAACAGAAGTGTCAAGAGCCAAGGAGATTTATATCTCTTTCCCAAACTGAAAGGATCTGGTATCTTGCATTGCTTATTTTGATCACAATCTACATTTTAAAGTCATTTAGACAATTCCTTCTAGTGGTATTTCTCTAAGTAACAGTCTGGAAGTGGTGAAAAACTGATGCCTTGTGTCTTATGACAATCAATACATCCTCAGGCTTTCAGAATGGTTTGAAGCTAAAAGCTCTGACTTAAATCTAATTTGTATTAGAAAAAGGAATGTGATGTCATTTCAATATAGATAGTGATAAACATTGGGAATTCAGCAATATAAATAATACAACAACTAAACCAGAGGTCAGAGACTCAAAAACCTTAATTTATACCATAAGTCTTTGTAAACTCATGCTGGGAAATTTTTCTATCCTCAATAGTTAATTATTTATTTAATCATTTGTTGTTAAAAAGACCAAGGATGCATTTGAAACACACAGTGCAAAACTCATTAGTCATTTCCTGGGACTAAATGGTACTGGGAATTTATAGAAGGACAATAATAATTTTTCAGAACTATCTGTCGGTCTCACCTACTATCAAGATTTCATAATGTAATAAAAAATGTATAATAAGATGGAGCCTCTCCCTCAAGAAATGCATGTCCTACAGAAGCATAGCCCAGTTAGAGTACTCCAATCTCAGCCTTACCCTCTCGTGGAAGCAAAGCAGTTAACATCCCATAGGGAGACCTTGCTAGCTAAGAAACTTGTAGCTAATGGTCTTGCCAGTCAGCACAATTTAATTAACAACAGAGTGGATTTGTAAAGGGAGAGGGTTCTTTGTAAATGGATGTGTTGTCTGGAGGTTTTCAATTGCTCATGTTGGTTATCATATTCAGCTTATCTGGCTGAATTTTGGTGAAGGAGTTAAATAATCTAGAGCTATGTAAATTCTGCCCCATTTTGGCAGAGTTCTGTCACTATGTTGTCCAGTTCTCTCCTATAGCTATAGTGATAAGCTGCTTATTTTCTGATCTGATCTTAATTGTAGCTCTGGGTATTTTTTCATGACACCACTATCAGTAAAAAAGTTAGACTATGCCTCAGGAGAAATTCATTGAAGTTCATTGAGGTTCTTCCTGCTCTGTTTTTTGTCTCTGTTGAAATGATTATGCAACCTGGATATAAATGAAGTTCCAAAATTATTTTGGATATGCTCCCAAGTACCTGGAAATCTCTGTTGTTCTCTCTTGTCCAATGGCCACAAAGTCCCAGTGAGCCCTTACAGCCAGAGTTCAAATAACATACCCTGGTTATTCCTTCTTGCTGGCATGTGCTTCCTGAATTTATGTTGCCTTATATTAAATAAAGCCCTCCAAAACACTGAAATGGAAATAAAAATTGTTAAAACCAAAATGAACAGTGGTTTAAGTATAAAAGAATTCAGCAACCACTGTATTAATTCCCAAGGAACATACTGTCTTTCTACATGTCATAATTACAGTCAAATAGTGGTAAATGCACAACCTTGTTTCATACAGTCATGCCTTTAACAAGGTTATTCCTCTCGTTTATCTTTATTTAACAGAGCCTATTGTGTTCTCATGTATGGTTTGATGCAAAACCAATGTACTCTTTAATAGCTTTTGAAGGAAACTTCTTTAACAGGTATCCACAGAAACACTTGTGGAATCAACATATTTGCATTTCAATACAACTATGTTTAACTGGCTCAAAATGAGGTTGACTGTCCCACAACTTGTATCTCTGTAGAAAAGCTATTTTTAATTGCTTCTTTGGGAAATTATTTCTACTTTGCAGTGTCTGAATGCTTTTACACTCTGACCCATGGTAGTGTATACATTGTTACTGATTTTGTGAGGCAAGTGGACATTAGTGAGCAGCAGAGGATGACAAAAACGGTAGTGTATGGCTCTGAAAATATTTTATCCTTTATAAATACAGTTTTAGTTCAGAAAAGCTTAAATGCTGTAATTTTCATAAAGGCATTAGAATATTTTATTATTTCTTCTCACACGTGCACACACACATCACTAGTACTTGCTTTAGTGTTGGCAGGAGAAAAAAATGTGGGGCTTGTGGGAATAAGGACTGATGATACCAGAATATCTTGTCAGCCTTAGACAACTGCTTATTTCTCATAGAACTAGACACAGCAAAAACCAGACAGTGCTGCAATGCTGCTTAATGGATATTTACCTTCTCTGATAATTTTTTAGATGGTAACAACTTTGTCTACATTTGCCCTATTAGATATGCAGGCAGCCTTTCCACCAGTGTTGGGTAGTTTGGATTTTTGCTGAAGTTTTTTGGGGCTTAGAAATTCAGAAAATATTCCCTTTCCCTTCCAGAATTTTTTTTCAGTTGTGAAAGCACTACAAGTCTGGTATAAGAAATCATTGAAACATTGCTTTACTTTAATCACACATGGGAACAACAATGGGGATTTGAAACCCTAATGGTAGAAACAATAAAATAATTCTTGCAGAAGTACAAATTACTCAGGACAGCTTTGTACTACATTTAGAAGGATTCCAACCTCTTAAGCCCTGTAGTAATGAAACATTTGATTCAAAGTTACTGAACTTCAGCTTTTGTTTTATGGAAAGCTAATAGTCTAGGCATGGCTTAAATGATGAAAGGTGTATAAAGAGACACCTTTGTTCATGTGCTTACATAAAAAATACACCTGGAAAGGAATGTGAGCTGACAAATCAAAGCTAAAGAAAAGAATTAGCATCAGATTGGCATTGGATGGAAAGAAAAACACAAGCTATAAATTAAATGGGGTAGAGATATGTATGTGTTTGAGCCTTGAACAACTGGTTGTAGCAGATTAAAGAAAAAGATCAAAAGGAATTAAGAGAAAAAGTAGGCAACTTGAACAGAATGCTGAGTGCTTCATCTATTTATAGTTTGCAATGCTGTAGAGATCATTGCGATTGCCCAGTCTAACTACCTGTGTAACTTCTAGTTTGAGACTTTGTAAGTAGAAAGCATCATTCCAGACCTGACTGACTGTAAATTGCCCCTTCCTGGGACTGACAGTGCTCTCACTCACTTGCTGTTCCCTGAACACCTCAGGGTGCACAGGGACCTCTCCATCCGAGTACGTCAGCATTGCCCATCTGCTTATTCCCTGTTGTGACAGGCAGCTGAGTTCATGTTTGCTGGTTTCAGGAACATTATTTAATCCAGAAAACTTCTACCTGATTTTAAAAGAGCTGTCCAGAGACACCAGAAGCATTTATCAATGAGTTTCTTTTTGTGTATAACAGTCTTTGATTTACAGGCAAATATAAGTATATGCATACATGGACACAAATGAGAAGCATTAACTCAGCTGCCCAGAGCATGGTGCTAATAAAAACCAATAATACTCTAAGTAACTTTATTTTTTATCTCAGCCTGAAATTGTATGAATGCATGGTTTAACCCATTTCAAGTTTTATGGAATTTTAAAGGAAAAAACTTCTCCTTGGATATTTAAAAATAGTTTTCTCCTTTTAGCTCCTTCCTTACTATTTAGTTTGCATAGCATCTAGGCATCCCAATGCATACCACTCCCCCTTTTCTTTCCTTGTGCTTCACACTTCTGATATTCTAGTCTAAATTTTCTAGCAGTTGCTTCCCTGGGAAATCACATGTTATTGTATAGTCTCTTTGTTGATCATTTTCCTGTATAGTTCTGAGCACACCTTTTTTCTCACTCTTACCACTAAAGGAGCAGGACAAAGCAGAGCTTCTCCCAGAGCTCCTAGCATGTAATAGTTCAAATGCCAGAATCACAGAAGAGTACAGTACCTGTTTCCTGTGGCAAAGGGTTTTCAGGCCAAAGTCCATGTGTTGTCCTTTTTTAATTTCAGAGTATTTAGAAAGAACATCCAGCAGTTTGTGCCTGCAGGCCCTGCCCTTGTATTTGGCCTTGCTACAAATAGCAAATGAGGGAGAGTAGTGTCTGTGGTCATCCTCTCTGAGCCTTGTTCTGCTTCGCAGCCCACCCAGCACTGGGCAGCCTGTTTGCCTGGTTCTGGTGTAAGGATCATAACCTGGCACTCTGCAAATGAGCAAGACCTGTGCCATGCTGTGAATGCAAGGAGTTTTCTTTTCATGCCTCATTTATATACTGCATCACTGACCCTATGAAGCAGAAGCTGATACTTAGAAAATGAAACAAAGTTAATGAGCAGAAGAACCTTTATCTATTTATTTTGGATTCAATGAAATACACATGGAATTATGTTTGCTTCTGCATAGTTTTTGAGTCTTTTCGTGAAGAGAAGAGAAACATAAAAGTTACAGGCTGTAGCCCATGATGAAGATGACTGGATTTTTCCAAATATGAAAAATCAAAGTTTTCAAATGAAAATATGATCAATGTGCACTTTAGGAATTGTCTAATGAAGTGTTACTTATATCACTGGGTAGTAATTTTTACTGTATTCTTAGCTGAGCTGAAGATTGGCACTGCTGCCATGACTGGGAATTCTGCTGATGGCCTGATTGGGAGCAAGACCCTCCTTTCCCTCCTTGCATCCTCTGATGTGTTGCAGACAGATCACATCCTGTGTGCAGACAGCAGCACATTTTCTCTGACTGCAGAGATTGCCTCTATTCTGCTCCAGGGCAACAACAATTTGCAGATTAAAATGCCCAAAAGTTGCACTTGTATCTCACCGGTGTTAGGAAGATTAGCATACCCAACCTAAAGCCAGTGAAATTTTTGTGCTGTTTTGTGAATTACTATGATGTAAAAAACACAGAGCAGAAGGTTTGTGCTGCTTTACAGCCCTGTTTCATGGCCCTGCTTTAAATGGCCACTTTCAGAAAATTCAGTTGAAGAAATCAGAAGTTTTGACTCAAGGTTTCCCTCCTAGAAAGTGTTCCCTTCCCTGGCTTCATTAACTCTCCTGGCCTCCTTAATGCAGGCCTCATCTTCTGCCTGTGTTTTATAAAAGTAGAGGGAGAAATTTACTTTCAGAAGAGGATTTTACTTTCTGGTTCTGTGTTGAAAGAAGTGTCTTCTTTCAGCTCTGATTTAGGCTTTATCTATGGCTTCACTGGAGAATTTGTAGCAAAACAAGTAGGAAAAAAGTCAAACTCTTTTATGATCATCATGTGTGTAGATCTTTACCATTCTGAGGCAGAGTTCAGTTGTTCCTTTTTAAAACAAGAGGCCGTGCTATGCATTCCATGGAAGTTCAGTGTGGTGCAGTGATCATGCAGGAAGAAATCCCTTCTGAAATATCATGCCTCTCCCCCATAATAAAGTGCAAGTCTGTTATTTAGTTTTAGCTGAGTAAAGTAGTAGAAAAATTTACATATAGTAGGCAAGAGAAGACAAGACAAAACTATTTAACTTTAAAAGTTTCCCATTTAAATTAAGGTCTAATTTCCAAAAAAATACTGTACCAGGGATTTATTTTTAAGTCTTCTATCTCCAGTTATTGTAATCTGTATTTTCCTTCAGTAGTGTGTGTATGAGGGAAAATACAACTGAGTATCTTTCAGATACCCATTAGAAACAGCAATCACTTATTTAACCTTTGACAGTTAAAGCTCTGGGATTTCATCTCAGATGCAGGCTTTAGAACAATAAAGGTTAATAAAACCTTATTGCCAAAGCTGTATTATTTTCTGTGGTGAAATCATTGGAACTTGAAAATTGAGTTCTACAACAGAAGGAAAGTAAGGGAGGGAGAAAAACATTATATCCAGATGAAACACAATTCAAAGGCAAGAGAAATTTATAAAGTCATATCCAGTTGAGCTCCCCTAGTCTATTTATTGATTTATTAAGCAGAATACTTAACTAGGAAATAGTTATGGAAGATGTAATTTTTACAGATATTCTCAGTCATGAAAAAACATTTGTTATGTTCATCTCTCAGAAGCCAAATCTGTAATACAATGCAAAGATTTTGAGGAAGAGGCATGTCTTAGTATTTAATATATTTTAGCGCAGCTGCTCAGAGCTTGTGTATTTTGTGTGTGTATATGTAAATATACTTACCAATATTAATGCTTTGTAATTTATACAATTTATATATTGTGTAATGCAAAAGTTGTTTGGTCACAAAGTCACTAATTTTAGGAAAGCTGAAAACTGCAAGTTGTGAATGAGATGATATGAATGAGACATCTGTAATAGTTCAACCAGTTGCTGTGAGGAAGACTGCTCCATCCTTAAATTTGCAGTAAGATAATGCAGTGTTACCACTTCTGAACAGGGTTACATTGTGACTGTATTAATGTCAGAGCTGTGCTGTGACCCTGATTCCTGTAAAACTGTAAATGGCTAAGCAAACATGAAAGTCTGAACCATCAGATTAGATATGTGTGTATTTCCATAGAGAAATGAAATATATTTGCACAAACTAGAGCTGTTGGGATGGTTTGTTACAAAATCATAATTCATTGCATGTATTTATGGTGTGTTCCATGTACCATTGATGTCTTTTTGATGATAGCCTGAGACTGGAATGCCAGGGGTTTGACTAATGAGATAACCTTTGCTGTCAGTAGCAGCAGTGATATTTTTTACAGAAATGCAAGGTGGTATTTTCATAAATATATTTGCAAACACAGTACAAATGTATGCAGTAGTGGTTGAGACCTTTGTGCAGCAAGTACTGCAATTTTACTTGCCCTGTTTTCTTAACCATTCCTTGGAAGATTTTCTGTTTCCTTCTTTTTCTCCCTCCATTCATCCAAGGGCTGTTTTAATTTTTTCCCCTTATTGGATGCCTGCTAATCATGAAGAATATGTAAATAAGACACAATTAATATTCAGACACACTCTCTGAGCTAAATTAACCTATTTTGTTTGGAAGATGAAATTGATTATCTTTTAGCAATGGTTAAAATCAAGGTTAGGTAATTAAGAGTTTCCTGTAGGCTCAGGAAATGATTTTAATAAAACCCTCCTGTAAAAGTCCCCCGAGTGAAGAAATCTGCAGTTAAAAATGCAGATAACATGAAGATGATTACTGCATTACTAATACTGCAGCTTGTTTTTCAAGTCTTCATTAAAATATTTACCCTGATGGTTCAACTACACACCACAGTCAGCTATACATTACAGCTGATATTTATTTTCTCATTTTAAGTCCATTTTAAAAGGTAGAGAGAACTATACCTTGGTTAAAACAAAAATTGACAGTTGTAGTAAATCTGGTCTTTTTGACACTATACAGCAATAAGGAATAAAATGAGGTTCCTGCTGATACCTCATAATTGGAAATTGTTTCTTACAAGAAGAGAATAATTATACTTCTATTTTTTGTTCCCCAAGAAAACCACTTTTTTAAAAAAAAAATTTTTGTCCCCTACCCCCTTTCATAATTTTATGTTCTTTATATACTTTTTTTTTCCTGAAATTGATCCTCAGATCTGAAATAGGTAAGGATAGATAAATTAAAGGAACTGATAAAACTGTGCTGAACTTTCCATATTAGAGGAGGTGGGACCTATATAGTTCTTGAGTTGAAGTGTAAACAGGAGTAATCACCAGGATAAAGTGATCTATCTTCTGTATAGAGTTTATATTCTTTTTTGTGGTGATAATCTCAATTCTAGCAAACATTTTGGTTCATGTTTCTGAAATCAAGTGTCTGAAAACACAAGAAAAGTCTTGATTCTCAGAAGCCTTCAGAAAATCATAGTGCAGTTAGTTGTGCACTTGAAAAATGAACATTTCTTTCTAATAACAACAGGCAGTTTTCCCAGAGTAAGATGCTCAGTTTTGGTTGTTAAAATGCAAGGTAAAAGAACATGAAATTTTTTTGTATGTGTGATAGAGATTATACAGCATTTCTTTCTTAACATATGATGTCTTTCTAGGATGGCAAAATGTGGGCAGCTGCTATGGGTAATACAGGTGAAAATGTTAAATTCTGTATGTCCCAAGAGTGCTCAAGTGCCATGGGATCATTTAATATCACTTCTTATGAGTTAATTAGACCTCCAGTTAGAGAAATATTTTGCAGTTCTGTGTTCATTAGTCTGACAGTTGCAAATGAAGTACTTACAGTTTATGCACTGTTTAATCCCAGAGCTATGGAAATTTAGGAGAATATGGAAGAAGGCCCTTGTGCCTTTATGTGTTTTGAACTTTGATAGAAAAACAGTGTTGAAGTAATATTGATACAGCAGTAACAAAAGTTGCCAAATCTTGTTTTTCTGCTGTGAATTAGGTTACTTGCTTTATGGACATTTAATGGAAATTTTATTTATTTTGAACAAGATAAATATATTCCAGGAAGATTGTGAATGGTCTCACTTCCAAATTATCTTTCTGATAAATGAGGTAGCTTGCTTTCTTTTGGGAATGAACCTACAGTTTGGATCCAGCAGAGCAAAAGTGTAAGTTTTGAAAAATTGGTCCTGCATCTGGGGAAGAGTATTGGGATTTGAAGTGTCCAAATGTCCCTTCTGAATTCAGTCACACCTGATCACATGTTGTGGTCTTGGGAAAAGACATTTCATCCTCCTGCAGCTGAAAATGCAGGAATATTTTAGTTTCAATACTTAGATGGGTCAAGCCATTATTTTCTCAGCTGAATTTCTTACTGACTAAATAAGCAGTGCATTAGTTTCTATCTCGTGTGCAGGGCAGTCAGTTCAGTAATGGTTATCGGATTCTATTAAGTCATGTTGTTGTCTAAGAAAAACTGAAGTTTGTACTGGAGCAGTGAAAAAAAGAGATATTGTTCAAGGGCATTGACACAATGAAGGTCAGCACATTGCAGGCTGTCAGAGGTGCCAAGTGTAATATTTTGACAGAGCAGTTGACATTGACAGCATCTCTGAATGGGTTTTTGCCTGGGAGTTCATAAAAGATAATGGTGGTGAGCAGATGTCAGAAGCACATAGGCTTTTCTGAGAAAGGGAGAAGAAACACTAGGAGAAATGAGGAATACATGAGAACAGGTGATCACAAAATTAGAATGTCTGCAGGCTGACAGCCACAGGAACAGATGGAAGCCTTGTTCAGACTGAAGTTGAAAGGAAATACAGAAAAAGCACAGATTGTCTTAGAGTATAGTGCACATATGATCTGCTGTACTATACATATGTAGGTGTGAATGCAAAAATAAAAGGCAAAACCATGCTCTATGCATATGAATAAACCTGTAGATTTAAATGTTGCAGAACTCTACAATGCTAAAGTAAATTGGCCCAATTCATACCTGTTTCTCATTTTTCAAAGTGGAGGTAAAACATTATTATACTGCTTTTGTCCATAAAAAAATTACTTCTGAAAGGGCAAACAATAGAGCAATAAAAAATTCAAGAAAATGTCAACATGAGTGAGATTTGCATAATTAGAATTTTGTTCAGTATCTAGCTCTATGAGGAAAGTTCTCCCAAGCTGAAAAGTTACATTTCAGGGATGTTAAATGATATGCTAAGAATAAGGAAGGGAGAGGTTTGCCATCCACCTTATAGGAATGGTCTGTGGATATTAAACATTGATGGAGTGTTAGTGGGACTCGGCTGTGGGAAGAGAGCTGAAGGATGCAGGCTACCAGAAAGGTTTCACTGCCACAAAATTCTGATTCTCCACGAGAAAGTCTCCCAGCCCAGCTAAGTTTGTGATATCAGTAAGCCAGGTGCTCAGCTGCCTCTGGAGCTGCAGGATGAGAACAACAGGCTCTTCTGGTATAGCAAAGGTATGGGGAGGTTACATTCATTACAGGCTGCAGGGTGTGGGGATAATCTGGTAATGGAAGACATGTGAATGCTTTTCTTACACAGATTGTTACCACCTGGAAATTAGGAGAGAAACTCAAGAGCCTCTGATTTCTCAGGGCCTATTTGGGTGAGTTTGCAGGTGCCAGTTTCAATGCAAGTGCATACTATTAAAAAAACTTAGTGAGTGGCCTCCCTGAAGACTCAAGAGAAAGGTAAGGATTATTATTTCTCACTATAAAAAAATCTAATTTTTTTCTCTGCTAGAAGTGTGCTAATGTAGAATCCTGTGAGCAAATTTACTTTCATTAATCCAATATGAAAATGTCTCAGTGTTAGTTGATTTTCTGCATGTCTCCAAACTGTCCCTCCCCATCATTCCCCTCTCCCCCTGAATCTTTGAGTCTCTGTTAGCACAATAGGACTAATCCTATGTAGGTCAATGGTGTTTCAGCCAGTTGTTCTCAGCACAAGCACATGGATATTTTATATTGTTACAGAAAATGGGTTTTGCTATCCCCTTCAACACAGGCACAGGAAAATGGGGAGGACACATCTTTGGCTATGTCTGCAATATTCAGGTTAATAACCTATTAATAAAACCCATTCAGGCTGGTGTGCTGCCTCTTAGACAGCAGAGTGTGATATTCAATAGCAGTTACTCTTACTGGCAGATATGATCAAATTGCAGGATGTTCCTTTGTTAGTGACTGCCTCCTTCACACAGCCCCTTCCCTGATCTACTGCATCTGCTTACTAAAAGTAGCTATTTATAGCTTTGCATTTCAAGGTTAAAACAATTCACAAACAATTCACAAATGTCCATGTATCTTCTACAAAAAGCAGGACTGAAGACAGGTATGTCCTGAGTACCCTTTTTTCTTGTGCTTAATATTACAGTGCAGTGTGACAAATACACTATTGTTGCATGAATGTTATGTGGATAGAGCTACCCACAAACACGGAGAATGAGAAAGGTTTTAAGTACCTTGGAAGGTAGCTATCTTTTGTGATTTGTATTTGTGAAGTGGTATTTTGTTACATTATTGTTACAAGGATCACCTGAAAGGTCAGGGAAAATTCTATGGTAAGAGATATATCATGCTTATTTGAAATTACAGTTAAATTTATCCATTATTATATTGTTTTGAGATGAAAATCGAGGGGTTTTTTTACAATTATTAAGCAAATTCCTACCTATAGAGTGGCAGTACAAGCTGCTTCTGTGAATGAAGTCAGGGTGCACACAGACACATATCAGTTATAGCAAATACTTACAAAGAAAGGGAGACAAAAACTTTTTTTCTCTCTAATAAAACAAACTACATTGAAAACAGCATGGGAATTCATCAACTTCCTGCAGTTCTGTGCTTCGGTGTGAGTGTGGTAAGTGGTAAAAATTGCAGAGCCAGGCTGTCCAACATTGTAGTCCAAGATTACATTAAATACAGAGCGTTATAATATATATCTAGTGTCTTCCATGATAAACTTGGCAAATGCAATTCTAACACCTAGGGAATGGTGTGTTCAGAAAACAACTTTTAATGTCTATAGCAGAACATATATATTTTTGCTACTTGACAGTGACATTGTTTTGCTGTATGAATTCTCTTACACCATGGGTCCCTTGCAGTATTTTTCATTATCTCAGAATCTTATCAGATGAGGAAAGAGACACCTTATTTTGGCATGTGTCTTTTGGGGAAAAGGGTAGTGACAGAACTAACTTCCTGTACAGGGAGTAGAATAGCCTTCCTTGGCCTTTCTCAGAATTTACAGTCCATTTTCTAAAGGTATCTTTAGAGTAGCTAGAGAATAAAACGAAGATTTTTCAGGGGCACTTTGAAGGGTATACATGCTTATATTCTGTATTGTACAGTTCAGTGCTACTGCTCCAATTTCTGGTGTCTGTCCCTGAATTGACTGCTACCCAAACTGCTTTTCAACAAAAAGAATGCCTACAGTCATACCCACCAATATGCAGTGTGCTTGCTAATGGCCCAATGCACTAAAAACCCTTCTCCACCTGGTTGCTGATCATCCAGGTAAGGAAATCTCTACATTTAGCTTTTCACAAGCTATGGTGTCAGTCTACTGTCCCTACCCCCTACCTTTGTGTTTTCTCCCTTTATTTTTCTGATTGCTCTCCACCACAGTTCTGTAAAATTGGTAGGTTAAAAGAAGTCTTAGATGCCAACTTTTTCCTTTTATTTGTTATGTATATTCTGTGTTAGACTATGGAATTGTATTAGGGAGCAATCAGGTGAGCAGAGCTGTGTGGGCAGCAGCCTTCAGGAGATGCAAAGGCTCCCACCATGAAGACATTGGTAACCAGATTAGCCACATGTGAAAGGAATTTCTTGACTGTGTCATATCTGTTTGTAGGATTTAGCTCCCCTCTGCAGGTTGTAATGATTCCAGGCCCCCTCTGGCTGCTCTTGTGGCACATGCAGCTCTGCTGTCTGGATAGAGACCCAAGTAGCAGATGAGGATTTCGATGGAATGGAAAGGTTAAAGACAAGTGAGGGAATGAGCAGGAGGAGAGTTAGAGGTTCAAGTGAAGATGCAGTACAGGATGATGAAAGAGGAGGAAACAGCAGGGAGAAAATCTTCCCAGAACGAATCAGCCACTGCACACCATGGCAATCCCAGGAATGTCACTGCATCACTGTGCCAGGCAAACACTCCTGGCAGGGACTCTGAAGGGATTGGGTGTGTGGGGCAGCCATGGCCCACGGTGATCTGAGAGTCAGAGATTTCATACAAACACTGCTGTGTCACTTACTAAATGCATCTGAAGGTGTTGGGGAAAATCACTGAAAAAAATTAAAATCAGTTTGGTAGGGTTTTTTTTAAACACTGGAACAGGAATACATTTTAAAACTAACTTAAATGTACCTGAGGAATAAAAGTCTTGCTGCCTAGCATGCTGTCATACAGGCAGTTTAATTAGTCCTGTTTAATATGGTTTGGGGTTCCTGGGGTTATAGGTACTGCATGAAAATCACTATTCTTCACATCTTGTTTAGGTATCCCAAATTCAATTGCCATTGGAGCTCCTTATGAAAAATAATGCAAATTAAGCAGAAAGAAAAAGAAAATGTAATCTATGAAGAAATGTTTAACAATTGAAAGAAATAAGCATTGGAAGTTTTTTGAGATTCATACTGAATCATACTGAACGCTTGAAACTGTTTTCCAAAATATTTTTCATAAAAAAGAGGGAAATGAGCACATTAAAAGAATCCCTGTATATCAGTGAAGAGATGTGTAATATATCCTATGCACATAATTACCATACACACAATATCCTATGTAATGTACATAGGTATATTTAATAACATGTATATATAAATTCCAATCAATTTAACAGCTGTTCTTGAGTCTGGGTGATGCAGGGAGGAAGTTTAGGGAGCTGTCCCAAGAAAGAATGTGTCTCTTTTATGTGTTGAGATGGTTTTAAGGATGTGGTTTATCACTAAAGAGTGGTTGTCTGTAGTGCTGTAGTAATCCTGAAAGTGCACAGGCCTCTCCGTACCAAAATTAATTTTAGAGTTATAACAAAAAATGGGGGTAGTGGCAAAGCTGCCAAATAATATTTAACTTATCTGATAGAACATGAATGTAAATTTTCAGGGACTCAAAAGTACCACTTTTAATAGAGTTGTGTGTGTGGTTTGGGTTTGTTTTTGTTTGTTTTGATTAGTTTTCCTCCTAATTGGTACTTCTAAAAGATCTACAGTATTGTTAAGAGGCATGGATGATATGCTGAATTACCCTTGGTAAAGATCATGCAAAATATATCTAATTTTCAATCAGGTTTATTCAGGGAAAGAGCTGTGCTAGCCTACAGAAATGAAATGACATTGTCTAGATATTGACATTCTGTTTTCCAGTATCTCTGCACTCATTAAGAACTAAAATGCAACAAAACCCATATACAAACACCTTCACTCTAAATTCATAAATAAAACCTTCAAGAAAACCTTTCCAGTGCTGACAGTCTCACTCTACAGCTTTTCCTGGGAAAACAAAACAAAACAAACAAAAACCCCAAAAAAACCCCCACCAAAACAAAACAAAAAAAACCAAAAAAAAAACACCAAAACAAAAACCAAAAAACTTCATTTTGGTCTCATTCTTTCTGTGATACTTATGGAATATGGTCCAGAAGATGGTAGCAGTTGTGGTCTTTTGCTGATAATTGGTCCTCTACTATTTTTTCCTCAGTGGAAAATTGGAAAAAAAAGGGAAATGAAGGGTAATTTCTGTAACCAGTACTACAAAATATTCAGTAATTTATCTTTTTTTGGCCTGATTTTTAGAAAAAGACAGTTTTGATGACTGGAAATAACAGAAGGCTCACCCAAAACATTCTTGGGAATTTGAATAATTTTAAGATCAAGTTCTCATCCCACACTTTCCTATGGATTTCCAAAGAAATGAAACTAATATATATTCTGACAGCTACTTTAGAGAAAAGCTAATTTTCTCAGGTTAGGAGCATTTGAGTTGTCTTGTATTTACTGGGCCTGCCATGCAGTTCACCTCCCATTTTAATCCATATTGAATACATACTTTGTTTGTCACTAAAGAAATGCATTCTGTTGCCTCATGAGAACTGAGTTAATACTGTTCCTACAGTCCATAACCAGTTTTTGGGAATAAAATATCTTGATTATGTCTAAAGAAGGGTTATGGCCTGGTGGGGTATTCTCAGTCACATCGTGAGTGAAATACTGGAATGCAATTCCTGTCCATTCCTTGTTTCACAAGGCAGTCGTGGCTTGTGTGGGAATGTGTATAGTTAAAAAGTGGGTTTATGGTCTTTAAGGGTTTTGGATTAGGATATATCTCTGTTCTAAAACTTAAGGACACATTTCTGCAGCTGTTTAATCTTGAAGGATGCAAATCCATCTCTTGTTGCATTCTCCAAAGCTTATTTGCATCTAACTATGTTTGACTTCTCACTGAGCACTGAGGATGTTTTTGTTCTACTTACCAGTTCTGTAAACTGTCAAGCATGCAGAGTTTAGATTACATAGCCCAAATATTTTTCAGGGACAGATATTAATTGAAATTTAGAGAAAAGAATTAATGAAAAAATTAGCTCCTGTACTGGAAAATATATGCAATATGAATTTCAGGGGTGTGAAGCATACACAGATTTGTTTAGTATCACTGGTAGCTGAGGTTCCTCAGCATCTCTAAAAATGAAGCAAAAGAACAGTTACCATGGAAATGTTATTTTTGTAAGTGCTAACTTAGGTGGAAGACAGGTCAAGATAAAATGTTTGGGGAAAAAAAAAAGGCAAGGTAAGTTTTGCTTTATGGAATATTTTAAAGTCAATTTTGGGTCTAAATTAAACCTTTTGTGCAATTTGAGTTAAAAAACCAACTTTTGCATTAATCACAATAATTCTACACGTTCAGGTAGTTTTAAGACTGATCTGGAGGTAGGACTATTTTAAAAGCAAATGGTACATAGTAGTTTCTTAATTAAAGAGTAGATATTGCAAATGAACTAGAAATGAAAAACTGAAGTAATTTTAATTGCAAATATATCTACCATAAAGGGTGACCTTGAGCTGTGTTTCTAATTATTTGTTTTTTATATATACACAGATAAGATGTTAATATAAATCATGTAAAGCATTCTATTTACATGAACTTTTGTGAATGCTTTTTACAGATGTGTAAATGGAGAAAAAACCCTCAGTAATTAATTAGCAAATACTTTTGTGGCTCTTATTTTGTTAACTTGGGTATATTTACACATTCTGTATTTGGTAAGGGAAAAAAAGTCAGGTGAACAATATAAAAGAATTATTTGTTAGGTGCTTCCATTGGGAATTGTCTTCATCAGCCAATAAAAACAGACTACAGAATTTAGGGAGAAGTGTGCAGGAGGCCCCCAGAATCTCATTTGCTTCGTTTAACTGGCCTGAGTGTGGAGCATCACATGAGCATTTCAGATTAATTTATTGCCACCCAGTATTGAATTACAGCCTGTGACAAGAGTGGAGCTGTTTTGTCAGAGAGGGCCTGTAAATTACAGAGCTGCTGTCACTAACATTGGAACACTTCTAGGATGACCAGCTTAGTATAAAGTCCTATTTTTCTTTGTATATTTAGAAGTTCAGTTACCTTTCTCATTTTTGGGAGAAACTGAAAAGCTTTATTTTGAGTAATTTTATTATAGCATCATGAAGAAGGTGCCTGGAGCTTCTTCAGTAGAAGAGTGGCTTGGACTTTAGAGGGTGAATACCTCAAGCTGTCTGGGTTGATGCTCTTGCTGGTGTGGCTTATGGCAGAGTTCAAGTGAGCCACATATTCATTGCTGATGAACTTGAGTGAGAGTCAAACTGTAGGCAGCAGGAACCATCAAGAGGTTTGGGGTTGAATAGAAAGCAGTGAACATGAAATGATGAAGGTACCAAAGTCACATCTGTCCTGCAGGAGGGGAGAACACACTGCAGTTTACCTTCCCCCCCAGTTTTGTGATTGAATTTTCTTCCTAAGTTTACTTGCTAGTTTGTCACAGCTTGCAAGGGAACTAGCACACTATGGATGGCAGGAATCTGGAAGGTGATAGGAACTACAAAACTGTCAATAGTGATTAATATGCAAAACAACAGAGGGACCCAGGAGAATTGAGCAGTACAGAAGATTCACCATTTTCATGAATTCAGTTCTTTGCTCTTTGAGCAACCTGCTTCTGCTACTAGCCAAGTTTCTAGAGCTTGTTGGCAGCTCAGTGTGCAGCAGGCAGGCATTGGCTTCTGTCAGTATTTACTTATGCCAGGAGATTAATCCCACATGTTACAAGGAGAAGGGACACAAAGAAGCACCTTGTTCTATAGGCATTGTGGAGTGTTCTTCATCCACAATGAAGAGCTAAAACATTAGCCTCTGTTTGCTTATGCTATCAATTTGGCAGTGCATGCACAGGTACAATCAGGTGAGGAAAGATTAGGATTGCAACAGGGGAGCCTTTCTGGGCAGACAGTCAGGAAACCACTGGAAACTTGTAGTGCCATTAATAAAGTTCCTTTCCTCAAGCAGTCCTCCTGCAAACTTACATTTGTAAAAGGAAGCCACACCTCTCTCCAGCTGACCTACAAATCTGTTACTACTTTTCTTTCTCTTCTCTTTTCATTAGGCTTTTGTTGTTGTTGTTTCAGTGTTGCTTTGTTACACATAGAAAAAGACATTTGAATGATATTTTAAAGTGCATCTATCTGTCAGCTCCCCTTTTGCTCATAAAGGGAAGTAAACATGACACAAAAGGGATTTTGGTTGCATTTTAAAGAGCTAAGGCTTTGTGAGATTCTGCTACTCAAATGCAGCCTACGTGATGTGCTGGGGAGGTTGCAGAAATGTTCTCTCTCATTAAACATGTAACTTGTTGGGGAGATTCTCTTCTTTCCCAAGCAAAAGCCTCATATCCAAGAAATATATAGAGAGATAACTTTTCTTAAATCTTTTAACTTGGCAAATAAGATGAATCAGCAGTCATTACATAGTGACAAAAGAGGTTTCCCTGTAACAAAGACCATTTATATGACATGAGATATTTAAAAAGGTGCTTCAGTAAAGTAGGTGTGGATGTTCTTTCACACCTGACTATTTTACTTGCTTTGAAAGATGGAAGAAACAAACTGGTAGAAAGCCCAGGGGTCACACCAGTGAGCAAGGCAGGAGCATGTGCTCCTGGCTAATCCTGACTCCCTGCTCTGGGGAGCAGTAATTCCTGGGCAGGCAGGCCACACTTGCTCAGTGCTGCTGGTACTCAGGATCTGCTGCTGCTGTTGTCACCACTCCACCCTTCCTAGATTCTACTGTATAGATTTTAAATAAGGGCTTGGTGGAGAGCATAGTTAGGACAAGGCACTGCCTGGGATACAGAGGGCAGCCTTATATGAGCAGTCCACTTCAGGGAGCAGAGGAGAAGAGCTGATCAAGTTGTTTAAAAAAACCCACGATTCTTATTTTAAGACATGTATGTCCAAAGTGATTTAGGAGGAAGGGGTTTGTTTAGAGGAATAAATAAGATTTGGACAACCTGAAGCAGAGCAAAGGTGAGTTTGAGAAATCAATCTGTTGAAAAATAATTACATTAAAACTCCCCAGGAAAATATTTCTTCATCAGTTTTATAATTCTCTATTTCAACTATACCTGTAAGATGCATGCTGTTTAAGTCTCCAAAAGTGTATGTATTCTCCCAAAATGGTAGCAAGAAGCTACCTCTGGAATGGAAGACTGTGTCTGGTTTCCTGAACAATGCTTCCTTTTCCACAGTTAGTCATTCTGTCATGTCTAAAATTAGTTCTGGCAGAGTCTCAGTTTGTATTCTGTTATGGAGAGGGGAGCATGGTAAGCTCAGTTGCATGTGCTGTTGAATAAATAAGAATACATCAAATGATAAACAACACAAAGCAGTAATTCTAATTAGTATTATTTTACAGAGTGCTCTGTTTAATTACAGCTGGAGGGAGAGACTGTTTTGCAGCCATAAATTTTAGGGGTCCCTGGGTTGTCCTGCTACTCCAAGATATTAAAAAATTGTTCTTTTGGCTGTGAAAATGTTACCAGAGTATTTATGTGGTACTTTATACTGTTAATAGGAGTATTTAAAATCAAAACAGAGCAAAAAAAGAAATCAAAATTAATAAAAAAATCTCAAGTGGGGATACAGTTTCCCATTTTTCTTCCTGGTTAATTACAATATTTATGGACTTCTGCAAATCACCATGTAACGCTTTCTCTTGAAATGTTTCACTTTTTCAGGAAACTTAGCAACTCCTGCCCTGAGTCTATGAGTTGTCACCATTCTTGCATGACATGGCCCAGTAAATACAAAGATTGTCAATTAATAGAGAATCCCTATTACTTGCTTTTTCTACAATGCACTTATACTTCCATGTGAATAATTTTAGAGTAGCTTTACCTACCTAATTCTTTAATCTGTTGAATTAATTATTCAGTGATCATCTAAATAAAAACTACCACAATGAACCAAACCATGAGCTTAAACACAAACTCAGTCATGTACAAACAATGGAAACAATATCTACAAAAGCATCACTCGGCAGGGTGTAATTTTTAGAAACATCCTACTGATTTCAGAAGCACAAGTTTCCATGGAAGACTTTAGCATATGCAAGAGTAATAGCTTTAAAATGTATTAAATATTTCAGTCTTACTGAAACATAAAAAAAACCCAAAAAACAAAAAAAACCCAAAAACCACTCTGAATGCAAGACCTCTTGCATTCATGAGACTATACATAATCCTTTGGAAAGCTGACTTTAACTGTTTCTGTGTGATTTTCATGTAGGTCTGGAGTAAACAAGTGAGAAGAAAATTAGGTTCAGGTCACTATATCCTTCCTTTCTGTGCATCTCCTACAATCCCTTGCATAAGTGTACAAGTAAATCAGGATGGGAATGAGAGTCATTTACAATATTTCTGAGAAGACATCAACATCCAATACATAAAATAATATTTAATGTTGACCCGAGCAATAGACTCTAAGGTAGAAATTTACTCCAAGTCCAGACTATGGGATTCAAATTACCTGAAAAATCAAATTTTGCAGGTCTGAAGTGGGGGAATCATCAGTATATCCAATAAAGTATGGGGTTTTTCCCTTATGATTTCCAATGCACTACTACAGTGCTTCAGTATTTTTTATTACTTTATTAGTTTTCAGAGGTTTCTAACAACCTGCACTGGATTTTCCCTTGGAGTATTATGATGTAGGACTTCTGAAATATATAGAGATAAGCTAAGCTTGGGATATTTAAGAAGGAAATTCTGTAACATTAGAAGAAATTACACAACTGCTTTTTCTCTGGCATCTTATTTTCCCAGTGTGTGGTACTAACTTGGCCTAGGAAATAGTAGGAACTATATAATTTAGGATATTCATTCCAGTATATCACAGGCATATCAGAATCATGAATGAGGAGTACCAAAAGCAGTTTTCAAATGACTGCAGGATAAAATGCTGATACAGAGCAGCTACACCAGATCCTGTTCCCTCAAGTGGAGATTTTTCTCATTGTGTTTGGTTCCTGCAAGATCTGTAAAAAACGGTGCTGGCAAATCTGCAAACAAAGAATTACTGTAATCCAATCTGAACAAAACAAAAAGCCCCAATCTGGCTGTAAGAAAACATTTCCTAAATCCTCTGGGGTTGAGCAAGATGTAATCCATGTTATTTTTGTCAGATGACAACAAGCTGTTTTAAAATGCAATTGCTATGAGATAGCGGCTGGCAAAGTTGGAATGGGTGCATTTGTTTTTGAGTCCTTGCATAACAGAGTGAGGCACTGCTTTTAGGCAGTGATAACTACAGGCACTGAGAATCTTCAGGTTTCTCTGGATTAGTGTTTCCTTCCATAGCTTTTCCAGCAAAGAGGCGTATGTATGTACGCCTTAATTTGTGTGAGCTACTTTATTTCCATGGAACCTCTCTCATTTTACCAGCCCAATATATATATATATNCAGATTCAAGTGAAAGCATGTACATGTATAGAGAGGGGCATAAGCAAAGAGGTTGGAGCCCTGTGGTATATTCTTGATTTGGAAAAATGCTTTTAGCAAGGGTCATAAAAATTAAAATTACTCAATTCATACTCAGACTAAAACAGCAAGTTCAGGTCCTTCAATATTCAGTGAGCGACCATTGCAAGGCAGACTATTGTTATTACTTGCAGAGCTGGGATGATTAACGCCCTTATCTGAAATGACCAGGAAGGCACTTTCTGCAACAGGCTTCATACCTGGTCTTGAATAGAGTACAAAGAGGAGACTGACCTCATCTATTCCTTTATATATGGAAAATTCAAAACCAGAACTTTTGTGGAGGAAGTGCATATCTTTAGTTTTCACATAATCACTTTTTTTTTTTTTTTTTTTTTTTTTTTTTTTTTTTTTTGATTTTTTTTTTTTTTGGGTTTTGTTTGGTTNAGTTTTTGATTTTGAGGTTTGGTCTGGGTTTGGTTTGTTTGGTTTTGGTGTGGGTTTTTGGGGGTTGATTTTTGTTTGAGATTTTGTTTGGTGGAGGGGTGTTTGTTTGTTTTTTGTGGGTTTTTTGTGGTTTTGTTTGTTTGTTTTTCTGTGTGTGTGTGTGTCTTTTTTTTTATCACAATCATTTAATTTAGAGAAGAAGTCTTGGGGGGCTTTTTGCAAGTTTTTCTTTCCACAGATTGCTTAAAATGCCTTTTTGCTCTTCCACTCCATTCCCCTCATCTTCTGCCCTTCTCTTAAAACCTAAAAAAAATCCCCACTCCTATTTTAGGTTTATAGGTTTGTAATTCTCTACCCCTGACCCCATCCTTTTTTAACTTTTCCCTTTTCTGTTAGGGATAAAAAAAACTAAGACATAGTGTTTGGAATGGCTACTGAGTGTAGTAGTCCTGAAGTTGTGACTGAAATAGAGACAAGATGTGATGTAGTGTGTTATCTGGAGTTTTGTCATCACTGCCTAATGGGTACTACAGCAAGCTAAGAAAGCCACTTATAGCTTCATGGAAGGAGACTGCAACACATTTGGTGTAAATGTGTATGGGTTAATGAAAGCTTAATTATAGCAAATGGAGAGAACATTTGCAGTCTTTGCTGGAGGAAATGAATTAGAAATGACCAGCTCAAGGAGGATATAAAGAAAGGAATCAATAGTATTAAAGTGGAGAAAACAGCTATTTCTGATTCTTAAAAGAGGAAAAAGAAAAAAAAAAGGAAAAAGTTATGTTAGTTAGTGTTGGAAGTTACATACTAGTCAGATGAAAAGTTCTGTTTTTAAATTTTATAATGAACAGCAAGATTGAAGAATCCTCATTTAATTTCCAATCTTTGACCTAAAGATTTTGTTTTAGCAGGTGTACCAGTAACCCATAGTGATCTAATTTAAGTGTTATTAGACTTGCAATGCTGTAACACGAGGGTATAAATAATACAGGAAAAAGAACAATTAAAGCAATTAACCATGGAATGCAAAAA
>WEIU01013406.1:252332-264749 GCA_013389925.1 Aegithalos caudatus
AGTAAATTCTGTCTGAAAAGAACTGAACCCTATGATAATAATAATTATACATAAATGGAGAGAAGCTCCAATTGAAGTTAGAAATCTCATGGACAACCTGCAGATTGGGTTTGGTTTTGTTTCTTGCAAACTCTGTCTCAAGAGTTTGTGTGTAGTAAACACTAGAAAGTTTTCTACTTTCTAGTAAAGCACGTCTTAAGAACAATCAGACTGGTACCTGCTAATGGTGAGGAAGGTAAACAGAAAATTATATTGCCCACATCAAATCAGAATTAATTGAAGAGGTACAACCTCCTTATTTTCTTTGGAATCAAGAAACTCCCATGTCGATGCCAGATATGATGACCAAAAGGGTGTTTCAAAAGGTCTGTCAGGGAGCTCCCCAGTGGATGGTTCTTGTACCTGTTTTAATCAGGTCTTAATAACAGAATGATTAAAAAATTGTTTGTGTGCTAGTTGAGGCTGTGTTGCATTTTTCCTCCTGCCCTCTTGATGCCGTGTTAAAATTTCACTGAGCCAGCATGGCAGAGGTAAGGTTTAGGGAACAGATCAGTGATAGGAGACTGTGTGGAAATGAAAAGTGTGCTCCAAAGTCATGTTAAGCATTCCAAACAAAACTACTGGTTTGGGACTAGGGCAAGGACAAAATAAAAATTAATATGGTAATAAGTTGTTCCAGTGAATTCACTATGTGTGCTGAATGCAGCTGGTTAATACCCTGTGGAAACACATTAAGTGGTACTTGAGGCAGCAAGAAAACCACGATGCAGAATGTATATTAAATAATGAGGGAAGAAATGGATGGACAGACACACCCCTGTTGTAGGGATAGTAGTGGGACAGGGAACCAGACCTGTGTGTGGCAGGAAGGACAAAACATGGAACATTCACTTGCAGGGGCTGATGTGTTTTCAATGCTGTTATTCCATTCTTGTATGTGCCCAAGGCTAACACACAATTTTTATGCTCCCTGGGTACAGAGTAGGATGTAATCCTTCCGCACAGGTGTCTGTTTCACCAGGCCCTTTATTTCCTTACCATCCAAAAAATAAAAGTCACGCTTGGACAAGTTTGTAAGTTTTAATGAAAGGAAGCGAGCTAGGCTTTAGTACATAAGAATATCTAAAAAATACAGAGCTGCTTCCCAGAAATATTATTTCAGTGGAGCTACTCGAGTGTGCTAGAAGACCTATTTTTATTTAAGTGCTGTTATAGGTTGAGGTGTAAAACCAATAAGCTTTAACGTCTCTTCAAACAATGCTATTAAGGTCAGACTGCTCTAAGTTACGTAAGATTCTTTCTCTGATGGTTTTTGCCCTTGTTTTCTCTATTACATTTTTAGTATCTCATCTCCCCATGGGCCTTTTCTTAATTTTTCCCTTACTGAAATTATTTGGGTTGACAATTCTTTTATTATAAAACTCACAATTATGGGCTGTTTTTCTTAACTCTTTAGGTCTCAGAGAAATGGGATGACTTGAAAACCTTACTTTCTCTTAAAAAAACTCAAATAATTGAAATTTTAGCCTTGATGATTTCCAAGTGAAGTTTTAAATTGTAAGGTAGAGACTAAATAACTGTAGAAATAAATAAACCCACTTTAAAAGGTGTTAAATTTTTTACCAGTAGCATGATAATTTTTGAATTTATGCATTTCAAGATAAGCAATATTATTTTCTTTAAATGTTTTACGTAGGGAAGGTCTTCATGGAATAAATCTGTACATTTCCTTTGCAATGTTTGAGAAGGTGTGGCCTGCATGGATCCTGTCTGTTTAACCTTTTGTGGATGCATCATATACTTGAATCTCTAAGAAATTGTAGATGCAGATTTGATTTTCAGGGCAGAGTATACAAAGAGAAATAGTAAAGTTATTCATATTCACTTTTATGAGAAGTTGTTTTCCAAATTTTGAATTTCTTTCAGGGTTGAAGTAGTAAAAAACATCTTTTGGTGTCTGTTCCTTGCCAAGGAGCACTATTTCACATTTGTAGTAGTAATTTTTGTTACTAATACTATACTAATTACTAAACTAATACTTGTGTATTAATACTGTTCTTTTAACACTGGACTCTAGCTTTTGAGAGAAAAGACTCCTTATGTCCATGTTGCTCAGAAAAATATCTGTAACATGCTTTTTGAGGGAGTGCACGCTCTCACTGGACTTCACTTGATTTACTGACGTTGTAGAGAGGTAAATCCCAGTTTGCTGGTGTCACACAAACTCACCTTGCTGCATAATCAGAGACAGTAACTCAGAAATAAAACTTTGCGGGGCTAAGGCTCATCTTGACATAAGCTCCACAAGTGGCTCCCCACTTGTGTAGATTTCTCTTGCTTGAAATCTGGAAGTCAGTAAAATGGCATAATTTTGAAAGTTTCAAATTATGCAGGAAGCAAATTTTCCACTGTTCTGAATAGCTGGTGTACCAAACGACAAGATCGTGTAATTTTTAGGTTACCATTCATAGTGCAAATACGTTTGTTTATGATGACTCTCTGTAAAGTTCTTTTGCAGTTAAATTTAATTTCCCTGTCCTGGTTTGTGCTTAGTTAATAGCAAGTGAATGCTGCTAATAGCTCTGTTTGATCACATTGGTCTTGAAAACTTAAGGATCATTTCTTCTTTCACTTTAATCAAGTTTCCAATCACTATCTCTTATGGTGTTTTATACCACACTGATAAAGTTTATATGAACTTTTATTCAGCATAACAGCCAATCTGAAGCTCAACTTTTAACATTTTTTGCAGCTTTTTAAAGACATTAGGTGTTTCCTGAAGGAACTCAGCCCAAATACATGCTGGGTTTTAAATGTATTGATACTTCAAATGTGTGATACTGATGTGACCTATTGTTGTTCCTTGGTCACATGCTGTTAATATAGACAAGGAGAAATATCTCCTGCATGTCTCTAGGCTGCCTGAGAACACTGAAATAATAATAGGTAAAGAATTGTCAGCACAAAGTTTGGTGTAAGTATAAATTCCTCTGTAGACGAAATAGTCTTGATAAGCGCAGTGTCAGCTCAAAAATAACATTTTTTTAATTCCTGAAAAATAAATACTGGCAGCTTGTATGCAGTGAATCCAATGGGAAAGTTTGCAGTTCTAAAGAAAAGTTTTGGAATTGCAACAAATTCTAAAAATCCTTACATCTACCTCTTTTTAATGGATGTTGAGCTATACTTTGTATTATGATACTGTTGAGGTGGGTTTATAGCCACCTGTTTGATTGTAAATTATATTCTCAAATATTCTTTAAAAAATTTAAATTGTTAGATGATTTACTGTTCTATGAAGTTAGTTGTAGCAGTTACAATAGATTTTATATCTCTCAGGAGATTTCTTACAGAGAGAAGATCATATTCCTTTGCTTTCCACTGGCACATATAAAAATACAACAGAAGAAACTGCCTAGTCATAAAACACCAACTGTTCAAGATTGGCTCAGGGAAGAATCACCATAAATGTTAATTGATAGGGAAAAAACAGAGGTATTAACAATCTGCAGTATTGCCCTGGAATACAATTAAAAAACCAGCCTGTATAACTCAAATTTTGAATATCAGATACCTTAATCCATTAGGAAATGATAAATCAGGAGTTGATAGTCTCTATCATTACAGAAACTGATCTGCAAATAACAAGTATTCTCAGAAAGAGAAAATTCTAAACATACAGGAAGAAATGATTCAAGGGTGGAGTGGAAGTAAGATGATCCATTTTAGCAGCCAGCATTTTGATTTTGAAATCATGTTCCCCCTTTAGCCTGGTTCTGAGCTCACTTGTGACTCTTCTAATCCTGGTTTTGTGACTTGCAGCTGGCTCCAAGCAGAGCAACCTGTCCTGCACCCGTGTATGGAAATTCACATCAATATTACCTGAGCTGGCACTTTTCTTAAAGAGAACAAAGTGTCCATGGTGTTACAAAGAGCAATGTGTGCATGTGTGCAAATATTTAAAAATAAGCAATAAGATACGTATCCATTTTATAAATGGATGAATAGAAAATGCAGAATTTGATTCTGCAATGGGAAAATGAAGTTTGGTAATTTAGGGACTAAAGAGAGCCTTGAAAATGGTTGAGATTAAATTATGACAGAACAACAATCTAATAGTTTTAATTTTCTGCCAGGTTAGAATGAAAACTGTAAGATATTTCATATCTTGTGCCTTATCACTGAAGTGAATCACTAACACAAACTGGCACCGCTTAAAGGAGAGGGTTTGTGTGCTGCCAAGTGCTGCTAGAGGCTAAAGAGCTAAATAGCCTTGGTTTTGGCAGCAGGGTAAGGTGCTATTTATTGGCTCTTCAAGAATTATAAAGATAAGAGGGAGCACTCATGAGATGCAGATTCAAACTGTATTAGGAGTACTCTCTATCCATAATGCCTTGTAACACTGGAGGACTGAATTAAGTTTTCTGGTGAACTGTGGATTTCCAGTACCGTATTCATACTTTAGCATGTTTAATGTTTTAGGTACATTTCCTCGTTTCAATGTTTAGTCATAATATTGTTTATTGTGGAGGAGATAACTGGTCACAGAAAAAGTGGAGTCTTCTGTATCTTCTTGTGTCTGATGGTGTGCAAGGAAAAGTAGACAGCACAGTCACTAGATGCAGAAGTAGGAATTAAATTCCAAACAATTAGCTGGCCACACACAAATAGAAAGAACCTAAGAGAATTGGGGAGTTGTGAAAGGAGGATGGCTTTTTTTCCCCTCACCAGGAATGTGTGAAAAATATTGTTGTACTTTTTTTTTTTTTTTTTCCCCAATCAGGAAAACTACTACTGACTTTTAAAATCTGTAGAATGAGCAATGCTAACTTCAGTTACATTTAAAGGCAATTTATTACAATTTCTAAAACTTTATCATCTTTACACTCTCAAGGAGCACTTGATTAGGTAACTCAAAGCCCCTGAATTACTGAATCAATGAATAATATTCTATTCCACTTAAAAGAGGAATGAAACACTAATTCAGTTCACTATAGGTAAAACAGAAACAGTGCTACAGTAATCTTCATAGCAATAAGGAGCACTTTAGCTGTTAAGTTCTGATGGAATAATTATTAGATTTGGATGAATAATGGATTCCACAGCTTATTGGGTGAATTAGAAAATGAAGGCAAATCTTGAGTGAACTAGAATACATTCTTTTTTCTCTTTTAGTTCAGGCCAGTTTGTAAATGAGGGTTATTGTTTCAAATAGCAAAGTCTAAAGTTTTAATTTAAAATGTATCAAAATCAAATGTGTCAGTGTTGTACCAAAGAAAGTTTAATCAATCCCAGCTCAGAACTTATTTTTAAGTCCATGAAAATTATTGGCTATACCTCCAAATTATTTTTCATGTGAATTTAGATTTTCTTACAAATGATTAAAAAATTATTGTCTCTTGGCTGTTCATTTGCTTTCAACTTCAGTTTTCACCACAATCACAAGACACTGTGCAATGCTGCAGTGTGTGCACTTAAATTTGGACTCTGTGAGAACCTTATGTATAGGCTAATCTTTTGCTTCTTTGCTATTTTTTTTTCTGTCACTTTGCATAAATAGTCAAGAATGAAAATAATTTTGTTCACAATTTTACTTTCTTTCTCCTCTCCCTCTGGAGCCCCATTTGTTGAAATACAATTAGCAGCTAGCTAATTTTGGCAGATAGTTTTCATTTTGAATTGTAAATGATGGAAACCCAGGATTCAGGCAGCTGTTTTGCTTGCAAAACCCCTTAGCACAGGAGAGGTTGTAGAACAGAATTTTACTGGTTGTTTTTAAGAATAAGGCCAACTGAATATAAAGTGTGTTGAAAGTAGGACTGCCTGAGAATTTTGAGTGCTAAGGATTTATGAATTTTTAACCAAGAGACTGCATGCAATACAAGATATTCAGGAAATAAAAAGAAAAATTTTGTCCTTTCTCCTGTTCAAAGTTTTCTGTTGCAAGAGTACAACACAATATCCTCTGAGGGCATACTCTGAAGGCATAACAAAGCAAGTGTCCCTTTAGGCTTCATTATACTGATATCCTCTTTTTCGCTGGCTTCTCAGATGTCTTCCAAAGTTCTGGTTGCTTCATGTAACAATTCCACTACCATGTACTAGGCAGGGCTGCGTGCCCAGTGCAGAAAGCAGAGGGGAGGTGACTGTCACCTTCCACAGGCTCTCCTTGTGCTCCTGCTGTGGCACCTTTGTGTCTGCCCTGCTATGCCTGCAGAGCTTGCACTGAATGGTCACCAAAAGGGCAAGTTCTGCTTCTTTCCACAGATCCTGCCACATCCATACAGCCCTCATTCTGTATTCACAGCTCTATTTTGTTAACTTAATGCTTCATCATTATACCACTGCAGTTACTTTTAATGTCTTGTACATATTTGGCTTGGTGTTTTCTTCAGACTGAATGATTTTTTGCAGATTTTTCTCCATTTATACTCAGAGTCAGATTGAAATTGGGAAGATTATAGAGTGACCAGTGTTTTAGGAATAGGTACCTACCTGGTCTGGGTAGGTCTGTGAGGTACTACTGAATATTGACAGCTTTTCTGTTTTCCTTATGAAGTATCACACTGTAGTCAGCATGTGCACTCTTCTCTAGCTTTCTTGGTATTCATTCAAATATAATATTAGGATATACTTTGGGTACAATATTCTCAAAGTACAAGCCCATCAACATCCCACTCCTTGGACACTATGACTGCCATGATGATAGAATTATGTTTGAGCTCACCAGTGGAGATTGCTGATATTTCTTTGCAAGGGGATGCTGAGCTGAAAAAAACTCTTGAGAGAAGTAGGAAACTGAACCAGCGATGTAAATAAGCTGGTAAAATCTGTGTATCATATCTGCAAAATCTGGTATTATAAGAACTGCTCATTATGGCAACAAGTAATAATATTCTCTTATGTATGGAAATGGTGTAAAACCTGCTCTGTTGTCGTTGTATAGTTAATGTTTCATTACCACAGTAGTGTGGGAAAGCACTAGCAGGTGGCTACACAGCAAAGTTAACACAGGCTTAATCTCTTTCATAAATTACCATGGAGAAGAGACATCTTTTATGCCTAACTCTGAAAAATGTCCCTCTCCTAGTGTGAAATGATATATTTCAAGTGAAATATGGCACTCCAAAGTTCTGACATTCAGATGGCATTAGAAAAAACAGAATCTTGTGATTTAAAAATAATCCTCGGCAATTCCAGTGTGCAAATTTTAACCTTGAAATTATTTGCGCTAGCCATTGTTAGGAACAGTTCTGTACGTCTGGCCTATCATATTTCTAGATTTGTAATTCTGTTTTTCAGTTTAGGTTGCTGTAGCTGCAGTAGATTTTTTGACAGAAAACCTAAGCTATTTCACAGATGAGTAGGAAGAAATTTAATTGTGTGAAGCAGGAGTGTTTACTTACTTAAACAAACAATTGTCCAGGAAAAACAGATGCAAAGAACATTTTATTCACTTAAATGAAGTGCTACAGAAAGGAAGGAGAAAATGTAATTATCAAGATTATTGCCAAATCTCAAATGTTTACTCTCACTGAATGTTACAGTGTTCACCTGTGGCTCCATTCTGTAGGAGACATCTGTGCTGTACTAAAAATATGGTATAAGAAGTATTGCCTACAGAGCAAAATTCAGACTATGGACAATGCTATTTGTAAAATGTAAGTGAAAAGCTCTTGCAGTCATTTCTGGAAAGAAAAACTATTCTTTTCCGATTAAATAATTCCCTTTGCTTTTAGTTTTCATTAGGTGTAGATTTTGGTAATGTGATCTAGAATCTTGCTGTACAACAGCACAAGGGAGCTTCCATCATTACTGATGCTCCCTATCTCTTCCATGCCCTGTGCCCAATCAGATCTGTCTGGAAGGTGAAACAAAGAGCAAAGCTGGGAGAGCTGGGACATAGCCCATATTTTATACATAGGGGCTTAGCTGCAGCCTCACCCTGGGACTTGAGCTGTGATAAGACCTGATAGCCAGCATGGGACAGGAGTGCCTGTAGAGGATCTGTTGGGGCTGCTTTTGTCAGATTTCAACTGAACGCTTTCCTTTTCCTTTTATTCCTGTTTGGAGCCATGAATTATTATACCAAAAATCTCTAGGGCATCACTCAATGTTTCCCTTTTTCTGTAGGTGAATGGTGGTAGTGCCCACCCATAAAATTTTTCTAATGTAGACTTATGTGGAATTTTCCTGCTTTCCACCTGCCCCTTTTCCAAGGAAAAGAGAGTGTACTCTGAAAAACTGCAGGTGCAGGTTTTGTATGTCCCAAAGATTGGATGTGCATGATGCAGCCTTGAAAACAGACAGGAAAGATTGGTTATTTTGAGTACAGGTGAAAATTGATTGCTCCCCAGTTTTCTTGGTAACTTGGGAAACCTCAAAGAAATTATTACAGATAAGGGAACCTGATCTATACAATCTAGTAGTAGCCACATAACTCAGACTGAACAGGTTTTTTGACTGAAGCATCTGCCCCATTTTACCCTTTAGTTATTCCTGGACTGCGTTGAACCTTGTACTGAGTTCAAACAAGGCTGAGAACTGCTGGGTTAAATGCAATATTGCTGCACAAGCTGGCACAAAGATTCCTTAACATGCTGAATTTTTTCTCCAATGTCGTGCTGAAAACACAATATGAATCTTTATGTAACTATGTGTACAGCTTGCTGTTGAGCTTTATCCCAATTCTCAAAAACTCAGCATGCAGACAGAGTAACAATAGGGACCAGGCCTTCTGTGAATGAAATACTTTTTACCTTTGGGAGATGTTGTAAAATTTAATCATTTGACAATTATGAAGTGCTTTATGTTCTTCAGATGAAATGTGCTATGTAAGTGTGAATTAGTATTATTGATGAGCTTAAGCCACAAGATTGAATGCAAATGAGAACTTCTCGAGATAATAAATACCCATTATTCATCATGAAGGATGATGAAAAAATTAAATACCTTTCACAGAAGATAGCAAGAGTATGAAGTTCAGTTGTGAGCTGAATCAAGCCCAGTTGTTGACTCAGCCAAAGACTATTGTTACCATGACAAGGATGAAACTGGAGAAAAATCTCCTGCAGAGTGAGATGGAGAGCAGCACAGAAACCCATGTCAAGGAGCATGCAGCCCATGCCTATGTTGCGTGTTTTATTAGTGGTGGTCTCAGAGTCAAGCAGGTGTGTTGATGGAGAGATGATAAAGTGCCAGCCTGCAGCAGTGGAACCCACTGCCTTAAGTGAAAGTGGGATTCATCTGAATAAATATGAATGTATATCCCAAATATGATATATGCATATCTAAGACAGTCACCCAGGTAGCCTGTGCCACCAGTGGTGCTGTTCAGATCTTCAGAATTTAATGTCTGTTTTAAAATGAGTTAGAATTGAACCTTTGAATACCTTTTTATTGCTTAGGTCACAATCTATAAGGGAGCCTGAGATGACCAGCTTAGATACAGATACCCACACAGCAGGCTCAAAACAAAATCCATGCACATGATGCACTAAGAGCCTCTTTGGCTGCTCTTTATGAGAAGGTTGGTAGCTGTCCAAGATAACATAACACAACACAAAACAACTATTCCCTTCCTCTACTGTCTCAGCATCTTCTCCTCACAACCAAGATAACTGAATATGCAGCAAATCATGGAGTGCAATTCCAACTTTTTCTGCAGGAGCCTTATGCCTTTGTGTTGTGAAGTGCTCTGGATTCTGGTCTAAGTCAGTGGGGAAAATAAACAAATGCACAATTTTAAATGTGTTAGCAGTAAAGCTACAGTCAGTCTAATGCTGCTAAATTTGTGCAGTTCTAAACTAGAGCTCAGCATCTTTCTGGACACAGGGATAGATGCACTCCAGGCAGCTACTGTATACCTGATCCAAGTGTAGTACAGGAATGATGACCCACTTGTTCATTGCTCCTAACATAATAATCTATGTTTCCATACATTTATCCTATTTAATGGAATAAAACTACTGCTAGAAACATCGATATTTGCAAAGCCTTGACAGTACATTCTGGCAGAATTGTTTCCTCTCATTTATTTAACAAATAAAAGCAGTCTAATTCAAATACTGTACCTTGTTTTCACTAGAAAATTTCTGTGGTGTGAGTTCGTTGTGTCATGTAGTTACAGCGTTTACAGGAATTCACCTTCTGGCATGAGACCTACATTTTGACAGCTTCAGGAGCATTACAAGTAAAACTAAAATCAACCAGGGCTCCAAGAACACCATTTTAAACAAAAAGAAGTCCCTTTAATCTTATAAAATTCTATACAAGTAAGAACCATTTAAAATGGGACTACACTGTTGCTGCTGAGTTGGAGTCCATATCGAGGGTTCCAAATAGCAAAAAAGCAGTTTGGTGGTATTACACATGAAAGAATAGAATTATTCTGAACTGAGAAATTTTCTCCCTCAAAGGAAAAAAAACCAAAAGCCTAATAAAAACCCTCTTATGAATGGAAACATTATGCAGCTATTCTTTAATAATTGTGTCTGTTTGTGCAGGAGTGTTTCAAGTGCATGAATCATACTCAAATCAGCTATGGCATCCAGGCTGTTTTCCTGTTTGAACCATCTTCTTGAAACTGGGTTATCTTTCAGCATGGAAATATTATCCTTTTTCCAAATACTTCCACCCTAAACTAGCAGCTGTTCTAAGCAAATGGCTTTGTGAATTCAGATGGGTGTCTGTTTATGCAGCCCCAATACACAAGACAGATTTTTCCCCTTTGTGAGAATGTTTCTAATCACCAGATTTGAGGGAATGTACGTGATAATACTGTGGTTCTCCATTCCCAGGTGTTGAACTTGGGAAAAATTAGCACTTTCCTGAACAACCCTGATTTCTCACACTAGCATTTAACATTTAGTCAATCCTAAACCAAGATGAAAGAAGGAGGACTCACAACACACTCATATATCTCAGTGAGAGGCTGCAGCCAGGAACGTCTCTTCCCATGAGGGCTCTGTGCATTTAAGGAGTGTTTAAGCTACTTGCATGGTACAAAAGGATTTTACCTTTTGAAAAAATGGCAATCTGTTCTGCTTCCTACAATATAACAGGATATCTCTTGGCCTTGCTGGCAAAAAACAATCCCTTTTAATGCTTGCAAGTCTTAATAAAAAAGTTTCCACTGAGAGAAAGTAAAAGTTGTTCCTTCAATTTTTGTTGAAATTACTCATGTACACAAATTCAGTTGTGGTGAAAGTAAAAGGGAGAAAAGAAAATATGTTCACACTTAAAACTCTCTAGACTTATATGTTTTCCCAAGGTTTTTATACATTATATTAATGGCCATATAAATCACCTTGCATAAAATAAAAAGGGCAATAAGGAGTTAAGAAACTAGTATTAAGAAGGTAACATTTGAGAGTGACTGTTTTTATGGTTTTGAACTGATCACATGATAGAATTCATATGTCATACTCTCCCCTTTGACCAGTGATAACTTTTCTTTCACATGTGAATGTTTATATTTGCTTCAGAAAACTGAACTGATCATTTGGAGTATTTCAGGATTATTTTTCATTATAACATTCTTGTCAATGACATTCATAGGTCCTATTGCAAAAAAACCCACTGGGATGGAAGAGGTCTACTCCTTCTCCTGCTCATGTAGGTTTTATTTTGAGGTTAGAATATTGTGGAAATGGCGTCATGTGTAAAAAGATATTGTAAATTCTTTCTTTGCTGTTACAGAACTAGAGTTAATAGCTCATACTTTCCCCATCTGTTTTACTGTTTCAGCCACCAAATTTCCAAAACCAGAATTCATCTGGCATAGTGGAGAGATGATGATTTTAATATCTTCTTTCATTGTTTAAGCAAGCAGATTCTCCCCCTGTACATAGATTTTGAGGTCATGTGCATTTCTCTGTTTCAAGATAAGGAATTCTGTTAGTATCTTAAAACAATTAGCACAAATGTTTTAGTCTTGCAACTTTTATGTAGATGTGTGTTATATATGCATTTATGTATGGAATCACAATAATAGGGATAGTCATATCTGAAGTTAATTTTAATTGTGTGTTTGCTGCAATGATCAGTTTGCACGTCTGCCTCCTGCATCCCAGATATTTTTTGTTTCTAACTTCACAGAATGGTGTTCTAATCTAGTTGATATCAATCAATGTTAATGAAACATACTGAAACTTCAGATGTGGGATAAGACATAATCAGTTTCTCATAAAAAAACCTCATCTTACTGGATTCTGAGTATTTTCTGTATGAACACTCTTAGCTAATGACATTGCTAGGTATTTTCATTCCAAATTTTCATTATTTGTCATCAGAAAATTCAACTACCACTTGGTACATAGGCTTTATTTGCTCATTTCTTACTCAATACTCACTTTTCCCTTTTAAATAAGTTGCCATTCATCTGGAAAAAAAAGTCATGCACGCTCTTCTCCTGTA
>WEIU01013408.1:0-12713 GCA_013389925.1 Aegithalos caudatus
TTTTCTTTTGGGATGTTGAACTGCCATTCTTCAAAATTCTGACGCATCCAGTTCTATTTCGGCTTGATGATTCCTAACTAGACATGTTTGGTGGCTGCTGATCAGAAGCCAGCATTTAAAAACACTGTTTTTCTGTTCAAATCTTTCTGGAAAAAAGCTTGTTATTCACGTACTTGCTCTAACCTTTAGTTACCCTGGTTGCATAACTGGAAAGCAGCATCCCACCATGCACTTCTGTGACCCAGTTGTGCCTTTCCAGTAGTGACTTGATGAGTTATGAAAGGTGTGTCTGCCACATTGCTACAGAAACATTTACTCTACTGANAAAAACAAAAAACAAAAAAAAACCAAAAAACCCCAGACTTGTAGAACCAATTTAAAAATCATTAATGCTTCAGTAATCTTTCAAAATTAATTTTAGATGGTACATTCAGTACTAATAGTCACAGCACAAATCATTGACTCATCCAAGGAAGGGAATAACCTGAATAACAATTGCTTTGTTGAACTCATTTGCAGTCTAAATTGTGATGTGCAGCTTTCACATTTTCTAGAATGTCTGCAGACTTGCTATAATCCTTCCACATTATTGTATCATCTATTACTCTGTATTCTACTCATGATGAAACCTCCATGTGGATGAGAATGAATTTCTAATGTAACGTAGAGAAAACTGTTTATTGCTAGTATTACTTTTACATAATCTTTCTGTAGCTCATAGAAAACAGACATGCTTGCTTTTCTTTGCCATCACATAATACAGCATGTCAGTTATATAAATAGCTTACTTACATAAATAGCTTAATTCTCCTTTCATTTATATGGAATTATAAATCAAGAGCAGATTGACTGAAACAAAATATGTTACACTGGCATAAAAGTGGTATTGACAGCATGTGTATACTTTCATTATATAGATTCTTTCAGCCAGTGATTTTAACAACTTGAAAATAATCCTATCCTAAGAAGTATTTAGTATGTTTCAGCTGAAGGCTGGTCTTCATAGAAAAGCTTGTTCTTTACATCAGTTTTCTAGTAGCCTCTGTATATTAATTTTTGGTATCAATTTTATCTGCATAGTTAAAATACAACATTACTCTTGTCTAGTAAGCATAATGTAATCAGTTCTTCTGTTATGTAGTTTTCTGTAGGAATACAGCTAGAGAGCCAAGCTGAAAGCACTGTTCAGCTCATGACAGAAATGGATATGTTAGCGTTAGTAGGCCGCAAGCCTTGGCAACAGAAAGCAGAAGTTTGAGAAAGGAATGCAGAGGATAGCGATGTGCTTGGTATAACACATGCTTAGCAAGCAGAACTTAGATAAGACAGAATGTACCTGTGTTAGTATGAGGCATGACTTAAGCAATATTACTAGGCAATGTTACTTGTTATATAATGAAAAGGTATATAAACTCAGCTAGGCGTATCAATAAACAGCTTCATGTGAGCAACCCATGAGGTCCACGTCTCTTCTGTCAATTGCTGTCAAATGGTGCTCTCGTCTGAGGAGTGATAATGGCTTACCTGAGAGACGGAAGACGAGCCCTGCAGAACAAAGTGCTGCTGAAAGAAGCAGGAAGCAGGAATGCTGGCCAGCAAAGAACCTGTCCGGGATATAGGAGGTGAGCTAACTCTCTGGGATACTGGAGGTTAGTTGCTGCAGGGGATGATGAGTCAGGGAATGTCTGCCCAGGAAAAAAGCATTTTTGAACTCATGTATAGGCTGTTGTGACAGCAAGGTAAAGATTTGCCCTTGCATGATTTAAAAGCTTTATTACATTGGGTAGCAGCAGAGATCCCAGAAGTCACCAAGTCCACGATCTTTACATCATATCTGTGGGATAAAGCAGGAGTTAAGCTATGGTATTTTGCTGTCAAGGGAAATAAAGCAGCTGCAGAAATGCTACCCTCGTGGAGGGTGACTTTTGAGACCTCAAAGGCTCAAGAGAACTCCTGGGATACAGGGAATGCCTTCTCTCCCATGACAGAATCTCAATGCCTTTTAAAATCTGAAGAAACTGCTGTTAAAGTTAAACAAACTGCCGCTTGACCCCCCCCCTTTACGGTGGAATCTAATAAATCCTTACATTCCAAAGAGAGTGCATCTCTGTCTCCCCTGCCACTCCCCCCGCTGCAGCAAACACAGCCCACAGCCCCAGCACCATCTCCTGAGAAGGAAAGAGAGGGGGGCCCCCTCACACTTGGTTGAAGCTTTTACTGCTGGCTATGCACCAGAAGACAGTGAGGAAAGCGACCTGGATGGTCTGGAGGAGGATCCCATTAATCCTGGACCTATTAATCCTAGACCTATTAATCCTGACAAAGAACCTGATTTATATTGTCCCGACCCTCATGACAACTGGGTGCGATTAAAACAATAAACATTAAAGGAGGGAGACTTTGAAATTGCTGAAAGAATTGTGGCTCCGGTAATATATACAGGGACTCGAAAGTGAGTTGCCCATTGGGAACAGCTATCTTTCTTGGAAATTAAAGAGCTCCAGCGAGCAGCTACAGAGCGCATATCGACTCACCACATTTGATAAGCTTGCTGGATTCTATGTTTGCTGCCCACACAACAACTCCGTATGATTTAAAAACTCACTCGGCTACTGTTATCTCCCATGCAATACAGCTTATGGGAGAAGAAGTGGGAGAAGGGTCTGCAAAATCTTCTTTTAACTTACGTGGGCCACACTAACCAGACCCTGGCAGCCCTTACGATCAGACAGCTTGTGGGAATGGGACCATATGCAGATCCTGCTGTTCAGACATGAGATTGCCCAAAGGAAGCCCTTGATGAAGCTCGAGATGTAGCTCGCCAAGCCTTTCTTAAAGTCCACAATGCAAAACCACCTCAGAAAGCGTTCACAACCATTGTCCAGGGGCCCCAAGAGCCCTACATGCAGTTTATTAACTGCCTTAAACAAGCATTATAATGCCAAATTAATAATGCAGATGCCTGTGAAATTTTGCTTTTAAAACTCACTATTGAAAATGCAAACACAGACTGTAAAAAACTCCTTAAGTCCCTGCCAAACCAAGAACCAAGTCTTATGAAAATGGTTGAAGCATGCAACCATATTGGGACAATAGAACATCAATATGAGGCCACGGCCACGGCTTTTGTGGCTGCCAAGGGCGCTTTCGGAAGTTCAGCAGTTTGCTATGGCTGTGGCAATCCTGGTCACCTTAAAAAAGACTGCTTTGCTCAGAAGGGAGCTAAGCCAAAAGTCCCTGTTATATGTTCACGGTTTTGCAAGGGTCATCATTTTGCTAGCCAGTGTTGTTTGAAGTATGATTCTGAAGGTCGTCTGATCCAGGGAAACCAGAGTCTGAGCATGGGCTGGCACTGCACTCCAACACAAATGCCTCAGCCGTCAACGCAGATGCTGCCACTGCAGATGCCAGCCCCACAAGCGCAGCCACTGAGAATGCCCAGCAGAGGACTGCCTCAAGTCTTCGCCCAGCAACTGCAAGGAGCACTGGACTGGACCTGGCAACCTCAATCACACTAACATTGCTTGACTCTTCTGTTCATTTACTCCCTACAGGAATTTTTGGCCCACCAGGACCCCAGACAAGTGCTCTGCTGGTGGGGAGGTCTTCAACTACCATTCTAGGGCTTTTTGTTTTACCAGGAGTTATAGACTCAGACTCTGTTGGGGAAATAAAAATTATGGCTTGGATTCCCTTTCCACCCTGTACTGTTCCTCAAGGTACATGCATTGTACAATTGATTTCCTTTTCACACAACTCGCCACCCCCTTCTACAGAATGTAATACAAGGGTGGGAGGATTTGGTTCCACAGGAACCCCGCAAATATTATGGGTACAAGAAATCTCTGATAAATGTCCCACTTACAAGTGTACCCTGTTGCTACAGGGACAGCAGGTGACACTCACTGGTATTTTTGATACAGGGGTGGATGTGAGCATTGTCTCTCAAGCCAAGTGGCCCCCCACTTGGCCCCTCACAGAGGTACCCCAAACCCTCACTGGGATTGGGGGGAGCAGTTGCAGTTATCAAAGTCTCCATCTAATTCAGGTGACAGGACCTGAAGGTCACATAGCCTCTGTAAAGTCATTTGTTTTGCCTGTGCCCATGGTGTTATGGGGATGAGATGCACTTTCTCAATGGGGTCTCAAAATTCAATCTGATTTTTAATAGGGGCCATTGCGGTGTGTGACACCCTGAAATTAACCTGAAGAAGTGAAACACCTTGCTGGGTGAACCAATTGCCTAAATTACATGCACTTACTGTCCTTGTTCAAGAACAACTTGAAAAGGGACATATAGTCCCCTCTACCAGTCCCTGGAACTCACCTGCGTTTGTAGTTAAAAAACAAAATGTCAAGTGGTGCTTGCTCCAAGACCTCCACAAAATTAATGATGCCATGGAACACATGGGAGCCCTACAGCCTGGTCTCCCATCCCCCACCATGATCCCTTGAGATTGGCATTTGACAGTCATTGACGTAAAAGACCGCTTTTTTTGACATTCCTTTGCATCCTGATGATGCTCCCAAATTTGCCTTCTCTGTTCCAAGCATTAATATGCAAGCACCCTTACAGAGGTATCATTGGCTATTTTTACCACAAGGTATGAAATGCTCTCCTATTATTTGCCAGTGGTTTGTTGTGAGGGTCCTCAGCCCTGTTCGCCAAAAACTGTCTGCTGTCTTTTTATATCATTACATGGACAAAATCCTTGTTGCAGCAGAAAAACAGGAAGTCATGAAGGAAGCCCTAGCCCTTGTCATTGCTGCTGTAACTCAAGCAGGGCTTTGTGTTTCTCCTGAAAAAATCCAGCGTCAACCCCCTTGGAAATACCTTGGCTGGTGCATTAAGACCCAGAGTATTTCTCCTCAGCATTTGCAGATTCACAGAGACATTCGTACTTTGCATGATGCTCAAAAACTTTTGGGTTAAATTAATTTGGTTTGTTCCTTGTTGGAAATTTCAAACGCTGACCTGAGCCCTTTGTTTGATCTGCTAAAAGGGGAACCAGACCTCCTATCACCTCGCCAACTCACACCAGAAGCCTGCCAGGCATTACAACTGGTAGCTGATGCTATTTCAAATTGACAAGCGGCCCAATGGGCCCCTGAGTTGCCCTTTTCCTTATTTTGAATCTGGCTAGGCAACCTCCTGCTTTGATATTTCAGTGGGATCCTAAAACACCTGACCCCTTGCTGATCGAGTGTATTCTTTTGCCACATCAGATGTCTAAAACTGTAAGCATGCAACATGAAATGTTTGCTTTGCTCCTTGTAAAAGCTAAACAGAGACTTACCATACTTGCAGGTGTGGATTTTTGTTTGATCTGTTTGCCTATTACTACTTTTTATTTACAGTGGCTGTTGAACAATCTGAGGTCTTTCAAATGGCCCTTACTGACTTTTCTGGACAGCTCTCTACACATCCCCCAAAGCACAAGCTTGTGACCACCAGCTTTAATCTCCTGATGCGGCCCAAGAGAAATGAGGTCCCACTACAGGCTTTAACTGTTTTTACAGATGGATCCGGTCGCACCCGAAAGTCAGTACTGCTTTCGTGGAACACTGATCTCAACCGATGGGATTCGGATGTCACTACTGTTTCAGGTTCTCCCCAGATTGCTGAATTAGCAGCTGTTGTCCGAGCTTTTCAGCGATTTGTCACCCCTTTTAATAACAGATTCTGCTTATGTTGCAGGACTTGTAGAGAGAGCTGAGGCTGCTGTACTAAAGGATGTGCCCAACAAGGAGTTGTTTCAGTGGTTACAACAACTTGGTTTTTTTTTTAGATACTAGACATCACCCCTACTTTGTTATGCATGTCAGGTCTCACACGACTTTACCTGGTTTTATTGCAGAGGGGAACTGCCAAGCAGATTTACTTGCCTTACCTGTTCAACCCCCAGACCACTTTTCCCAAGCTAAACTTAGTCACTAATTTTTTCACCAGAATGCTGCTGTGCTCACCTGCGCCTTTGACTTGACCACACTCCAAGCTGCTAGTATTGTGTCTGTGTGCCCAGACTGCCAAAGACACTCCTTCCCCTCCCTTGCGGGGGGTGTTAACCCTAGAGGCTTCGAAAGCCTTCAAATTTGGCAAACAAATGTTACTCATTTTCCTGAGTTTGGCAGACTTAAGTACATTCATTCCTCTATTGATACCTTTTCAGGTGCCTTGTTTGCATCCTGTCATACAGGAGAATCAGCAAAGGATGCTTGCCATCACTTTGGAAGTACCTTTGCAGTCCTGGGAATTCCCTTGCAAATCAAAACTGATAATGGTCCGGCATATGCTTCCCAGAGGGTTGCAAATTTCCTTTCCCTCTGGGGAATAACACACAAAACAGGGATTCCTCATTCCCCCACAGGGCAAGCCATAATCAAAAGACCTTATGCTTCACTGAAGCATCTTTTGTTGCAACAGAAAGGGGGAATGGGGAATTCTACCCTGGCAGAGTGGTTACAGAAGGCATTGTATGTTTTTAACATTTTAAATTGCTCACTTATGGATCCTAACCCTCCAATTGTAAGGTATTTCAGCAACAACTCCAAGTTAGAAGCTAAAGAGAAAGCCCTGGTCCTTATTAAGGACCCAGAAACAGGTAAAATTATGGGACCCTATCCCCTTGTCACATGGGGAAGAGGATTTGCTTGTGTCTCAACAGAAATTGGCATGAGGTGGATCCCAGCTAAGAATGTGAGGTCGTTCAGAGAACACTTGAACACCTCTCCTGACTGAGGATCTTGGTCACCTTGACACTTCCCCCGCGGTTTTGCCTCCCTTGCCCTCACCTCCGCTCTCTCAGACCACTGAATCCAGAACCACCGAGAGCCCACAACCACCCAAACCAGCTTCTACTTGATCTGAGAGGACTCAATGACCTCTCTCCACTTTGTGAGCTGCAAGATCGACTCATTCCAGAGATAGCTGGTTTGGCCTTTTCTACAGCAGGGTGGAAGACAGAAGCAGCCAGAAGATAGATTCAAAGGAATTGCAGAGTGCTTAATCTATTGTTGCCACAATACAGCGGTAGTGATGTTTATGATATAACGCAGGCATTGCATTATGCTCATATTCAGGCAGAAAGGCATGTAGAAAGGGTAGCACGGTGTCAGTCACATAATTTTGGCTGTTGCCCTGCAGTGACAGCTGTTTGCTTATGGTGTAAAATACAAACTACTTGTAGAATCACATATATTGCTAGCATTTAATGTTATTGTTGCTATCGCCAGATTACCATGTCATTTACTCCGTTTGCATTTATTAGAGAACAATTAGGACCCAAGGTTCTCTGGCAGCATCTTTCTGGTCCTATGCATTTACGGTAATTTGATTTACGGGGATTTTTGCAGAGAATAGAATCTACAGACCAACACACTTTAGCTATTGCTGTATATAATCAAACAAGGGATAAGTTGATCGTTGAATTGTGGGATCAGCAAGCTATAATTAGAACGAGATGTGGAGAATATAGACATTAGCTCTTCTGTCTGTGGATTCTCAACAAAGGAGAGGTGGTTGCAATGCCACCCCTTCCAGAACGCAATGTGTGGTTTACACTAGCTCAAGCCTTAAATGAATCCACAATGTGCCTGTCTATGACTTCCCCCGGTGATCCTCTCCAGACTTGGTTAATAGCCATACCTTTGGAAAAAAGTGAATGGGATGTTTTATATAATGAAACAATGCACAGGGATTGTACCGCTCTAGGTCGAATTGAGCCAGTATGGTGGTGCAATGATGAGTATCGCAAAAAGAATAATAGGTCAGCTGAGTGGTATTTTGCTAATGATAAATGGTTAGGGGTAAATAAGGTTTCTGACTTTTTATTCTCTTTCCCTACCACCTCAAGAATTGGATATTTTTGGATCCATGAAGGTCTTTGCATGTTTCTTTTTAAATCATACCACTGGACCTTTTGCTAACAAAAAATTTGGCCTTTATTATTTCAGGCACGGGAATTTATGCCAATGCTTCTGCCTGGTGTAATCATACCCTGCCTCAGCCAAATACACATGGAGTTGTTTCTATTGGTTTGATAGACAATATATTTTTGATATGTGGAAATAGAGCCTGGAAAGGAATACCAGGAAGGGCAGTAGGAGGTCCTTGCACTTTTGACTGATTAACCATGCTTCACTCCTTTTGGGAAAACTTGCCATCTCTACATAGATTGGTGTGAGCAAAGCGTAGCACACACACATATAGCCCAGATTGTGATGATAACATTGAGTCCTGGAACCTTGGAGCCCGAGTGTTTGCCTCAATTATTCCAGCTATAGGGACGGTACATGCATTAAAAACTTTAAATAACCTTGGCTGTTGGCTTGCAAAACAAACTAATGCTACTATCTCTGCTTTAACAGGCTTATTAACAGACGTTGATAGTGTGAGGCATGCCACACTGCAAAACAGGGCTGCAATAGAATTTTTGCTTTTAGCACATGGACATGATTGCAAAAATTTTGAAGGTTTGTGCTGCATAAACCTTTCTGACAACTCTTTGTCTATTCATGCTAACAGAGAAGCCCTCGAAGACAGTGTAATCAAATTAAAGGTAATAGATGACAATGATTGGCTTGAGTATATGCTTGGAGGATGGGGGCTTACTGGCTGGCTTAAACATTTAGCTAAAACAGGAATTTATATTTTAGCCATATTGTTGGTTATGATGATTTGTTTGCCATGTTTCGCAATGTGTGCAGAAACTGATTGATAAATCTACAAATAAAATCCTGCTGATAGAACAGAAAGGGGGAGATGTAGGAATACAGCTAGAGAGCCAAGCTGAAAGCACTGTTCAGCTCATGACAGAAATGGATATGTTAGCGTTAGTAGGCCGCAAGCCTTGGCAACAGAAAGCAGAAGTTTGAGAAAGGAATGCAGAGGATAGCGATGTGCTTGGTATGACACATGCTTAGCAAGCAGAACTTAGATAAGACAGAATGTACCTGTGTTAGTATGAGGCATGACTTAAGCAATATTACTAGGCAATGTTACTTGTTATATAATGAAAAGGTATATAAACTCAGCTAGGCGTATCAATAAATGACTTCATGTGAGCAACCCATGAGGTCCACATCTCTTCTGTCAATCGGCATTAGTTTTAGTGAACCTGATATTAGTGACTGATGATAAAAGCTTGTTTGAAAATCAGAAAGACCTTTAAAAATCCATCCTAGCCCTACAATAGTTTAGTAAAGCAGTTTCTAGTCTTCTTTCATCTGTTCATGTGGCCAAGAGGCTGAGGGATTTAATTCCTAACCTTGTCCTTGGTTGTGAGTAGTATGGAGCAAAGACCAGGCCATCCATGGTTTGTTATAGTAGAGGCTAAAAAACTTGAAACTAAGAAGTCAGCACCTCTTTTGAAGATAAAAACTGTTACCATTAAAGCTTTCATCCAGTCACACAGAGAACCATGGCACATTAAGAGATGTTCCAGGATTTTGTGATATCATTCACAGAAAAAAGCATGTTATTGACAACATTTTGAAGCTGTGGCAGGTCACAGCCAGGAGCTGTCCCATGGCATGCCCTTCCCTTTGCCCAGTATGGCACAGGGTCCTGATCCCATGCACACCNTAATCTGTGAAGGAACACTTATAAAACAGGGACATAGTGAGAAAGTAGTTGGGAAATATTTTGCTATCCTATGTTTGGGCTAAATTCTGTTTCATATTGCATCTCAATTCCTCTTTTTTATAACCACTCTTAAAGCTTTCAAAACTAAAGTTATGACTCATAAGCAATAGTTTAAATCAACACATTCCCAAGAAAAGCTCCAGTTTTGACTATTCACTATTTCCTGATGAAAATGCACTTCAACCAAAACTTCCTCTGATCAGACAAATATATTTTGTTACAGATAACAGAGGCCTCGTCATAATGAGTTGTAGGCTCACCATAGGCCTTAGACTGTGTCCTGGCTTTTAAAGTAAATGCAGATCCTGAACAACCTTACCTAAGAGGCCAGCAAGGCAACCTCTGACCCCAGCAGTGGCTGGGGCTTAGGCAGCAAGTCATAAGCATGCTACATCTTGCTTAAATGACAAGGCAAAAGAAGCAGCCCATACATATGTAACTTGCAAAAAATTTTCATATCTTCATATTTTTTGTAGAATAAACTCTTAGTATTAGGTTTATGAATAAAGGTATTCTCTAGCTTTCTCTGTGAAGTTGAGTTTGATAGCCCTATGGAATTTCTTAAGTGGCAATCACTGAAAGCAGTCCTTTCATCACCACACAGACAGCTTAAATATGGTTAGGATGCATTCCTGCCTGAGACCGTAAATTAAAAGGTATCCTGGTCATAGGTTTAAATCACAGCAACCTGTAAAGCAAATAGTAATGCATCAGAGGAACCAAAGCCCAGAGAAGTGAAGGGTAGAGCAGTAAGCCAGGCCTTCTCCAGTCCCCATTCTTTTTACCACAGGAACAAAGGAAGAAAGGAGGGGAAATAAGACCAAGCCAAATAACCCCACAAAAACCAGCAGCACTTGCTGTCCTCTTTTGCAACATCTGAGGTTTGAACAACTTAATTTCTATGGTTTGGCTTCTTCACTTCAAGTGTTGTGTGACTGCAGGATTTAGGAGTCGTTCTTTGTTCCTTTATCTAAAACACCCACAAAAAGCAGATCCCATGTAATGTTTGTTCACCTCTGTAGTTGTTATGCAAGCCAAAGAGTAAAGACAAAAATTTTAATTAGGAAACAACTCTCCACACAGACTGTTGGTACAACACAGTTATAAGTACATCTACAAACACATACAAGCTCTTTAGACAATGAGTTTTTAAAATATATTTTATATGACAATGCAAACAAACCTGGAAAAAACAAATTATTTCAAACTTACGTAGAGGTAGCTGAACAGTACTCTGTCCAGTGATATGAGAGTATAACAAGTTTAATTTCAAGTTCATTACAGTGCACAAAAGGATGTTTTACAAACAAATGGAATATACAAGTCCACAAAACTTTTTAAATAAAATGGCTTGGTAGATATATTTCTGGCACTCTTGTAACCACATAGCTTGATGGAATTAAATTGGACAAGTATATGGTTCCAGATTAAGACACCTTACACAGATAGTCTTTTGCTCCTTATTTTTGTACTTCTCCCATTCCTTATCAGGGAATTATAGAAGCTATTACACTTTTTGCTACACTTCTGCTCTGTAAACCTTTGTTCTGCAAATTGAATGTAAAGATTAAAAGGTGCATATGCTTTATATTTATAAAATATATGGCTATGACTATTAAAAAGCTCAAGAATGGCAATAACAGAATACAGGCACTTCTATGTGAGGGTTATGTTAGACCTTATGAAAATCCAACATTAGTAAGCACTTCACATGATACCTGGATGAGCAAGTCAATGTAATAGTTCAGGTTTTTATTATCCACCATTTTAATCCTCTCTAAGCAGATTAGTTTCTTTCTTCTTTCAGACTATTTATTTAGCAAAGTGTTTCAAGAGAGTGACTTTGCTCAAGCTACCATTTTGCTATAGCCATAAGGCTTCCAGTGACTTACTGGGCTTTGGAAACAAACCCCAGCTCCTAAACTACATGTTGCACTAATTACAGTTTCAGTTGTGAATTAAATGAGAACTAAGCAGGGGTTGAAAAGAGGGATTGTGTTCATCTGATGTAGGAATTGAGGGAAATGGGGAGCACTCGCCTAAGTGTATATAGGTCCATGGGGTTTTCATGCACAAAAACCCTATAGTTAATTTTCACTTTTTAAAAAATGTTTGTGAACATATTCTCCATTCCTAAACACTGCGTTTAAATACAACTCCTGTCATTGATTTAAACACCAGTAAAACTTCAGCACCAAGTAGAAATTAAAATTTTTCCCAATGAGAACAATCAGCCATTGGAATAATCTTCCCAGTGAAGTGTTGGATTTCCCAACACTGAACACTTGTAAGATTTGGCTGGATAGCCTGCTGGACCATCTTATCTAGCCCATGACTGTGCCAAGAAAAGTTGGACCAGCTGATCCTTGAAAGTCCCTTCCAACCTGGGATTCTATGATTCTGTGAAAAGACCATTTAAAACAGAACTCAACTCTATGAAGCTCTTTCTCTACAGCAAAGATTAAGACAGACCTGCTACATCCAAATCCACTTTTTTTTTTTGTTTTTAAGATTAAAACAATCTTTTGATTAATAAATCCATGGTTGGCGTGTGCTGTCAGTAAGCAGTCATACAGGATAGAAGGATGGACCGAGCAACACTTCAGCCATTCAGTCTGACAGCTGTTATCTTATTGCTACATTTAATGGAAGATAGCAGCACTTAAAGTAATTACAGAAAAAAAGCAAGAACTTTTACAACACCAGAATGTCACTTAACACTTAGCATAAAGGCCTATCACACCATTTTATCATTTTATTATTAAAACTACTGAACTACTGTCTAAGCAGCCTATGCATTACTTATGCCCCCACAACGATTAATCAATACTTCTGGCCACACAGGAAATGCAAGTTTGAGTCATGATTTGGTTTGTTGGGTTTTTTCTTTTTAGCAGATGAGACAGGCTGGTTATAAGACTGGGTTTGGTATCTAGAAAAATGTGAGCAGCTTAAATAAAATATTCCCCCAATGTGGGCCTGATTTTCTGAGTCTGGAGGATTTTAGCCTGCTAGTGGCTGCAGATTTCTGCCCAAGGGAAGATTCTTCAGGAGAATTGTTTCTCAAAAC
>WEIU01013409.1:10640-20843 GCA_013389925.1 Aegithalos caudatus
GGGGGCGCGGCGCTGAGCGGCTGCTCGGTCGAGGTGAGGCAGCAGAGGTGAGGCAGCTGAGCGGGACGCGGGGCCGGACGGAGCGGGGCCGCAGATGCCGAGTCACGGCCGGGCCGGTTCTTTTGAGCGGGGACGAGGGCCGAGTGGGAAGCGGCAGGACCCGGTTACGTCCCCTGGGGCAACAATGCGGAGGGAAGGATGGTCGCGGGGTAGTGCTGGGTGAGGGCGGTCGGCGCGTTCGTTTCCAGGCTCTTATCCCGGGTATTCCCTCCCCGTCAGGGACCTGGCGCACGTAGCGCGGGGCGGTGCTGGTTCCGTGTCCGTGGAGCTCGGTGCTGTGCCGCACAGGCCTGTGCGCACACGGCCCGGCGGGGAGCGCTGGCACATTGCACCGTAAAAGGTTTTCTCTGGAAACACCTGAAACTGCCAGTGTGGCTGGTCCTGACCCTCACCATGCTTGTACAAACCCTGCAGTCTTCTCACTCCGTGTTTCACAGCCTGTGGGACTTTCACCAATGCAGCTCTTCCTGCGTTTTGTTTTTTTTTTTCCCCAAAACTGCTTGTTTTGAAATTGGTGGGGATGGAGAACTAATTCTGAACACACCTACAACCCCGCTCTTAGTCAACCACTTGGTTGCAAATGCTCTCCATTGTTTACTGCATAACGATGGAGAGACATGCCTGTAAAATTAAGGGTGGTAATGCAACCTGTGGCAAAGACTACACAACTTCAAGTATCATACAGAGAATGATGTGACTCAAATTAACATTCATATCATCTTTAAAAAAGTATTTTTAGCCGTTTCCAATTTTAACTTAAGTCATGGAACAGTTGTTCAAAGACTGTTTAAGCAGATAATCAGATGAAAAATAAGTGGAGTTCTGGTTTAAAAACAAAACAAAAAAAAGAGCTGAGTTTATTTCACCTTTTCTGCAGCCACCTTTTTCTTTGTGAATCATGTCACCCTTCTCTCTTAATGTATGGAAAATTGAAAGATGATTTTGCGGAAAATCCAAGTGTATTTTACAATATGGAAATTAGCAGATAGTCTGTTCGCCTGCAGTGTTGGGGCAGTCATGTGACTGTCTTACTGACACCTGCTTTGTGTGAGTACATTAGTCTGGTAGCCCAGATAGCGATTTCTATTCTTTTTTTAGACTCTCTACAGTGCAACTGTGTAGTGCTTGTGTTTGATTCTATTTCAGTTCCTCTGATAAGTGAGTTATTTTCTTCTACGTGTTATTTTCAACATACTTCCCTAAACTGTTTGAAAGCTTCAGCCTCTGTGGTACTTAATATATTAAAAATTGGACTTGATGATCTTGGAAATCTTTTGCAACCTTAATTATTCTGTGATCCTTTAGTAGAGGACAAGGCAGCACCATGTAAAGCAAATGGTGTTGTGCTGATGATCCCTGCTTGCATTTGAACACAAAAATCTTAATGTTCCTTGGTCAAGCATTTGTCTTGCATTTAGTGCTACTGTGTGGAACCTAGTCTGCAAAATCAGTGTGCCATTTTGAGTGGTGTCAGCACAGCATTAATTTTTTTAATTAGAAGATACAGAACATGTTTCCCTAAGTATTGATCTACTATCAATTAAATGCTTAGTCAATTTTAAATTTTTCATTGAAAAATAGTTGAACTGACAGGCACTGATAAAAATATCAGTTAATACATAGACTGACTAGTGTGTCTTAGAAGAACAGAGCCATCCATGCAAATTACTTTCTTCACAAATCTCAGAGGTTGTTTCTCTAAAATAGTGCAATCAGATAATATCTCTGGTTGGTTTTCTTGGGCAGTTTGTGGCTATTTTCTTTCTTTAGATAGCTTTCTCACTGTACAGAGATAAAGCAGGTCTTTGTTGTCTGTTTATAAATACCATTTTCCCCAAGCTGTAAGAGCCAATGTTTAATAATAAAAGTAAACACAAAAACCCAAACCAACCAACCAAACAAAACCCACAATGCCACCCCTCCCCTAACCCTGAAATCAACCTAAAAGAAATCGTCACAACACGGTATGCAGGCTTGGATATTAAAGTGGCTGAAGGGACTATTTGTGTATTTCCTTTTCCTCTTGTTCTTCTCTGTTTATGAGTTCTGAAAAGTAAGTTATCCCATTTTGTTGTTTTAAGATGTAAGTGTCAAGGGCTCATAGGGTGGGGCGGTTCTATCGGTACTAAAGGCTGTAAGTCTACTACTACATGTCTGTAGAGTGAGATCTTTCTTCATGATTCTTAGCAGTATAATTTTGCTGAGCAGAGCAGGCTTCAGAAACCAAACACTGGGGGTTTTTTGCCAAATGCAGTGTGCTGGTAGAACCTCAATAAGAACTAGCAGATTGTTGCCTGACAGAAAGGCATAAGGCCATCATTGAGGTATACTTTATTGATATATTGCTGGAGATGGTAGCTTTTGTACTTGTAGGTGAGTTGTGAATTCAGCTGGAGGTGGGAGATGCCGTTACCCAGATACTTTTTTGGTATTTTAAGGCTCTCAGTTCTGTTCCTGATAATCCTGTCTCTGATAATCCCTTTCATAGTTTGGGAACTTTTTGTGGCAAGTTTTCTTAAGATGTAATTATGATTTTTAAAAATACAAAGCAAAGCTGCTTGGTTTTTCAGGGGTTTCAACTGAAATACCCCAAATCTCTGGAAATGCAGCTTTTTCAAATCTGCTTGATCTCTACCTGAGAATGCTTGAAGAGCAAGAAAAAAAGTCTTTAGTATTCCAGAAATATCTGAGGTACCAGACAGGAAAGCCAGAAGCATGGTGGCTGTCTTTATCAGTAATGTTTGAAGGACACGCAGAGCTACAGATTGTCAGACTCCTCTTGTTATTGAATTCCTGAAAAAAAATTCTGGCGCTAAAGCTATTTGTAAGTACACAGAATATAATAGGTAAGTAAAAGACAGAATCAGTTTGTCAAGGACAAATAGTTGAAGTAATCTAGTCTATTTCAGTAGTAACCAATAGACTTACTGTATACAAGAGAATCAGTTTTTAGTCTTCTATATTGCTTAGTAGGACGTTGATTCTGTTCCTTAGGATGTTTTTGCTTTGGAAAGAAAGCTGGGAAGAGCCACTGTTGTGGCTAAGGAGGCCGTTCCCTTGTCATATACTTTCAGTGGTTTTCAGAGTTTCCCTAATGGAATAGCATGACGATCTAAACTATAGAGGCACAAAACTATGAGAGATTTCAGATGTTTCTGAGAGTGGTAGTGTAGATAAGAATACCTTAAAGATTTGGAAATTTGTAGGGGGGAATAGGTACAACTGAGCGGAGTTTTGTGCCTGTGTTACGCAGGAGCAATCAACAACAGAAATACAGGATAGAGAAATGGTGGTGTGTTTCCTGGAGGGAAGGAATTTGGAGCCCTTAATAAAGCTGAATTTGTGAAGGAAACATCCTATTATCTTATTTATGCTTTGTAGTAAGGCATGTGAAGTAGTGTTTACCCTCTGTCCAGGCCTCCTTGAGCATTTGCTGGAAGACTGGGGGAATCCTTCACAGATATGCTTTACTCTTTCTAGCCCTTCTTTAAGAATATGATACTGGAGTGTCTTTGTTAAATTTGGTCCTGTATTAAAGCTCTAAGGAAGTGTGGGGTTTTTCATTCTCTGCTGTTTCCTTTAGTAACTTGAGATTTCTGTAGCAGGCAGAGTAGTTAATTCATTTGTAATGTAGATGTCATGAGTGCAGTTACTCTTATATTGGCAGTGTAATTTAATACTGTTGATAGTAGGGAGTCTATCATATAAAAGGAATTAAGCCTGAACTGAGCCCTTTATGATGCATGCTGAGTTAGTAGCTGGGTAAAATTAAAAACTTAACTGATTTTGTCTGTGTCTGAAAAGAAGCAGGAAAATCCTAAGCTAACACAAGAGTGTGTCCTTGCATATTAAGTTGCACTTCCCATGCCAGTGTTTCAGCTTTTATCTTATTTGTATTAATTTGTAGTTGCCTGGTTGTTCAGAAACTGAGTATGCCAATGAATACTTCTCCATTCATGGTGAGGGCTCTTGTTACTTGTCATTGCTTTAATAGGAGCATCTTCTAAGCCATTGAAGGTTGTACAGTACCAGAGAGCTCTTCTGAAGTAGTTATTTCAGAACAACATTTTTTCAGTGATTCTGAAATTCAAGCCAGCTGATACTAGGTAGCTGTATGCCAATAGTGAGATGGCTGTCTAAATAAAGTGATGAAACAAGATGATAGGTAAGGAGCTTACCTTTCTTTGAGCTAACAGCCAGGTTCAGTGGCAAATGTTGCTTTCCACAGGAAAGCATGGCTTTATAGCCTGCAGTACTGTATTTTAAGGCCTCATTCTAGTAGCACATGACCCAAATATGTCTGCACTGTTGGGTTGGATTTAGTTCACCAGAAGAACTTCTCTCAAGCATTGCATTTCTCACTTTTTGGATTTTTCCATTTAATCTTTCTATGTGAAGAGCTGTTTTTAAATGGTTTCTGTCTAAAAATTTTAAACTGCTGTTTTGAAAATGTTTATATATTAATTCAAAATAACTCTGTTATTAGTCTCAGTCTTTGGAAAAAAATAGGTCTTTGTTTTTGTGTTTTGAGATTAAAATAGAAACCAAAGAATTAACATAAATATGTAGTTTATTGGTAACTGCAAAGTCACTTTTGTCTTTTAAAGTGAGTTAAGTTGTGGTAGGAATTAATTCCTTCTTTATTTTAGCACATTCAGTACATTTTTATAATACTCCTGGAAGTACCCTTATGAAGTACCTACAAGTAGCTGAGTGCAGCAGCTTGCACAAAAACTTTTTACCTTCTGTTTTGGTCAAAGCTTTTAAGGTGTGACTGTAATAAAACTTTGTGACTAATGAAGTGGATGCTGTGTAATTTTTTTGTTTACATGGCAAAAGGTGTGGCTGTAGTGGGCATGAAAAGCTGCATGCCAGATAGCAGCGCCTTAATGAAGTTGACACATACTTGTTTTGTTATTTTTGTTTCTGTGGAATTTGCTGCTATACTGTAAATACAGAGGACTTCTCCGAAGAAACAAGAATGGTGCAATAGAACCAGGTGCAATAGAACTAGTCAAGGAGTTTCTTCAAATAAGTGATTGAGAAATGGGTGAGATATCCCAAGTTTTTAATGTGCAAATGATTTAGTAGAGTACAGACAGATAGTAAGGGGATAGTTTGTCCTAAGTGATAAACATGTTTGATGAAAGGCAGCAAAGAAAAACTGTGTGTGTCTTTGACTAGAAACAGGAAAGTAATTTGAGTTGTTTTCAGAATACGGAATGCTCTGCATGTCACTGCTAACATGGAGTCAACTGACTGGTCTTACTGTTTGAAATTCAAATGTAAAAGTAGAAAATAGGGAGAAACAAATTTCATTGGGGAAAAGAAAGTCACAGAATAATTGTTCCTCTGTGTACTCAAGGTAGTAATGGCATCAGACTTTAGATTATTTTTGGGTAAATAGTAGTGTTTTCACTGCTTAATGTCCTCAAGCATAACAAGAATAAGCAGTTTATTGAGAAATTACTAAAAGAAACAGTTCACTTTACCAAGTTCTAAAGAGATTTAAAAGTAAGTAGAGGGGAATTTCAGTAATATAATTTCTTTTAAATCTCCAGAAAAGTGAAAGTACTGGAAGTCTTAACAGCAAAGCCAAAACAAAAACTATTTAACTTAAATCAAACTAGCTAAATGTTAAATTGATAGAGAGGTAAGTCAGGCTGACCACAGTAATAAACTTTATCTTTTTAATAATGCAAAAATGCCTGTGGTAAAATTATGCTCATTAAAAAGATCTGAAACAGTTTAAATAAAAATATAAAAAGTCAGTGAATTTTTTTGTAATGGATTTTGCAGCTCACTGTACATTTGCGTAATAGCTTGTCTGTATGAAGCTGTGTGAACTTTTTTACAGCAGTCCTGACTGTAACAGTTAGTAAATACAGAAGGATGAGCAAAGCAAAAATGCATCATGAAAAACTATACCAAATAAATTGAGAATTCAGTTGTTTCTCTGAATAGCATAGGAGTAGGAAGATGAATTGAAATTCTTGAAATTCCAAACCTAAAAGAGATGCATTACAGGTAGACTAACATACTTTGCTGTGTTTTTATGTTCCATTAACTCTTATGTACAGACTTCAAATGTGTAGTTGAGGCACTCTTCTTTAAAAAAGCTGTTCATTATCTATCCAGAAGCATTTAATTTAAACATTTAACCCTTTCTAAAAGTTATCTGATTACTCCGAAAAGGAGGAAAAAGAGCAGATTTTCAAGACAGAATCTTGAAATTTGTACTGGGCCTAAAGCTGGGCTAGTAGTCTGTTCAAAGACAGAGATTTGCCTCCTCGACCAATTGTATATCAAGATGATGAATAGGAGTTGTCCTAATACATTTCTGGAATCGTAGCATTGGAATGACATATTTTGATTTCTTCAGAGGGCTTCAGACCACCTTGCTGAAAATCTTTCATTTTGACTGATAAGAATCCTGGTCACCTGAAGTATGAAAAGTTTGTTAATATGTTTTAAAGTGATCATTGAATGATTCTTCTGTGTCAATATCTTCCACAGATTTTAATGTGATTAAATATCTTTCTGTCTTGCAGTTCTGACTGCTTTTCCAAGTGAGTGTGGTGTGGCTGGAGCCAACATTTAACAATGAGTGGTGCAGCGTTGGGCCTTGAGATAGTGTTTGTCTTTTTCCTGGCCTTATTCCTACTTCACCGGTATGGAGATTTCAAGAAACAGCATAGGCTGGTGATCGTAGCAACATTATTGGCTTGGTATCTCTGCTTCCTGATTGTATTCATACTGCCTCTGGATGTCAGTACGGTAAGAAATGTGCTGCTTAATGTCCTGCTTAATTGCATCAATTGTGTATGGTATTTCTCTAAACTAAGACCAACTCTTAGAAACACCAAAGAAATCTTCCATGTAGTATTTTAATAAAGTAAACATTACAATGTCTTGTGTTTATAATTAATTGTACTTTTTGTTGGTCTCATCAGATAACAAATCTCTTTCAAACATTTTGAAATTTCATTATTTGTTGATAATAAATTTTTAAGTCTGTTTAGGCAGCATAAGGACACTTTGAGCATTTCTCTTACTTGACTGCTAATTGCATGTTGATTTGAGTGTTTATTGGTATAATTAATTCCAAATGTAAACCTGGAGTACAGGAAATCTCACTAAAATAGGACTTACTATTTTAAAATAAGTATTATACTTCTTTGGTCATTGACATAAAATAAATTGTCTTTTAGACTATTTATAATCGATGCAAGCTTGCAGTTAACTCCAGTCCTGCAGAAAGTAATGACTCTTACGTTACTCTTGCTCCAAGGTATGAGCTACATGTTTTTTTCTTTAGACTGTATTTTAAGATTTTCTTTTTTTTATAGATAGGAGCTTATTGTGTTTTTAACACTGATAAATAAGTGCTATCTGTGTGATGCAAAATTTGAAATTTGTAAATATACAGGACAGCGAGGGAAATCGCAATGAAAGGTGGATCTTTTTTTGCTGGGAGTAATTACATAGCAATTATGTAGTAGTTCTAGCTGATGACCAAACTATTCTTTTTTGTGTTACTAAATTATTTTTTTTTTAAAGCAATAGGACTAAGCTTTTTGAGCAATCCTGGTTATGAGGAGAGACTTTGATGAATGCTTGTCCTTTACAATCTTAAAGATTTTAAACCTGAAAATCTAATTTTATACCTTTAATTTATACCATATAAATGAAATTAGCTGCTTATTTTATATGTCAGGGGCATATCTAATTGCTTCTTGTAATTACATATATATGGTAATTGCAGTTATCTGAAATGTACTGTATTCCACCAAAGTAATGGTAGCCTGCTAGTTGTGTCCTGGCAGGAAGAAAGTAGTCCCTAAACATGGAGAATCAGACTAAATGTGGCCTCTTTCCATGGCTGCTCATCTGTTAGCCTACACTGGTTGTTTCCCTGTGTAACTGATGTGTGCAGTGAAGCTATCTGTAAGATGATCAGAGCCTTTAAGATGTCAGCTGATATATCTGCAAAGTATTGCCAGTCTTGCTGCCCCAAAGCAGGGCCTGGAAGAATGGTGAAATGATAGACTTAGTCATACCATATTGCTCCCTATACTTAAGACCGCCCATTTAATTATATACACAATTTGAAAACTATTCAGTAACTTTTCAATTTACCTATAGCTTCAGACAAGCTTTTTTTCATAGAATCACAGAATGGTTTGGGTTGGAAGGGACCTTAAAGGTTGTTTAGTTCCAATCCTCTTCCAGGGGGAGGGACACATTCTACTATGCCAGTCTGCTCACAGCCCATTCCAACCTGGCCTTGAACAGTGCCAGAATAGGGCATCCACCGCTTCTCTGGGCAACCTGTGCCAGTGCCTCACTACCCTCACAGTGAAAATTTTCTACCTAATCCTAAACCTGCCCTCTGACAGTTGAAAAACATTGCCCCATGTCCTGTCACTGTGCCTATATAAAATGTCCCTTTCCCTCCCTTTTATAAGCCCCATTTAGGTACTGGAAGGCATTGTAAGGACTCCTGGCACCTTCTCCAGGTTGAGCAACCCCTGCTCACTCAGCCTGTCTTCATAGGAGAGGTGCTGAAACCCTTAGTCATACTACGTGTCATTTTACCTTAATTTGATAGTTTTGAAAATGTTTAGGTTGTGCACATAAAAACTTACAACTCAGGTTTAACTAGTTTGACCCTGGAAATCACCAATTATTTCTCATTAGGTAATCCTATCTAAGTTGACTTTATTGCCCCTTGACTCACCCTTGCTTCGTTACCCAGGCAGGTGTGCAGAAAAAAATACAAACTGCCTTAGTGTAGATGGACGTAACGTCCTTTAATCTTTTTTTTTTTTCTTTTCCTAAAAGGATTCTTGACTTTTCTAGTCTCCTGAAGTGAACTCTGCCTGTCAGAAGACTATTGGCTTACTAAATCAAAATTTATATAAGACAGACTTTTTCTAGATGGGTGGCAGAAGAAACAACTAATATATTCTTTGTAAGAATAGTGCTCTAGATGATGATAGGCTTAGATATTTTTAAAAACCTGCTGTGTGACTAAAGTTTAATGTTTTCTCTGTCTAAACAAGTGTTCTTTCTGTGCATGAAATAATTACTACTGAAAACCAGAAACTAATCTTAAAATGCATTACTGAATAGTCCTCTTCAGTCTTTGAGCTTCTGTTTTTTTGTGTTTTTTTTCTCTAAGAAAGATGTCCTGTCCAGACACTTATTTGTGGTTAGGAAAATTATAAATAATTCTAAGTGATTATTCAGTTTATTTATTTGGGAGATGGTTGGTTGTTGACTATGGACTCGAATAGTTGTACTACTTGTATGTTCTATTCAAAAACCTTTCTAGATAGGAATTTCTAGAAGGTGCTTTTTATACTCAGGGCTCTACAACTAACAGTAATCTTCTTTACATTGTTACAGCAAGCAAAAATGTTTCAAACCCTGGAGTTATATTCCTGATGGAATTATGCCAATTTTCTGGCGTGTTGTATATTGGACCTCTCAGTTTTTAACGTGGTAAGTAAGGCAAAAGAATATGGCAAAGACTATGTTATAAATGGACCATCTTAAGAGTCACAACATTCTTTAAAAACGTGTATCACTATGGCAAAGAGCTTTTAAATTGTATATTATTTAGTGGTGAAATATCTGTAATAATTACTGTACTAATTTAGGCATATTCTTTTTTTTCTTGCTTCTGTGGAAGCAAATTTCAGGTGACAGCCATTTACCCTTGGTTCAATTTGTAGTTGAAACTAAGCAATAGATACATGTAGGTTTTTATGGATAGATTGAAAAAAATGGGTTTTAGGCAACCAAAATAATTGCATTAATCATTTGGGTGATTTTTGAGTCATATTCTAAATTAGTTTGTTTTATTGAAAATATTATATAAGGGTTTAGGTATAGCTACAGAAAAATATGTCTGTGGTGTTTTTGGTTGTCTGTGCTTTGTGTGGTTTCTGATCAACCTGTCATCAAATAATTATTTTTGTAGTTACTCAAGGATATCAGGGTTGGTAGTATTTATCACAGTTTTTTTCGTAGCAAAGCTAACTGTATTGTTTTTATCTGCAGCTGGTTTAAGGTTTGCCATCAGACAGGTACATCTAGAATAAAAATATTTAAGTAGCTAATTTCTTAGAAGCTTGG